>CM022882.1:7380806-7409519 GCA_012654025.1 Pachypsylla venusta | reverse complement strand
CCCCCCCATCTGAGTTGGTCCTGTTGGTATGCGAGGTACATTTCTTATCAGTATTCGGTTATATCCTGATTCAACTTTAACCGTATATTATATACTTAACCTATATTGTATTAATTCCTTATCAGTAAGTCAATTTTATCGCCACGGTTTGACCTAGGGAGGCATGCTTAGGAAGTGTAATGAGAACGCGATGCCGACTATTATTGGACGCTCCTCAAAGCACCGTCGATACTTGGCCTTTCTGGGGAGGTCATTTTTGAACCTCACATAAACAATATCTTCTATTCATAAGTTCCTCTGTAGTTTGTTTATTGGTTTATTATTTTCAATAATGAACCTTTAGAATCGTCACAAAAAAAAGTCCCTCCCCCTTCAAAAATTGATATTTTACGTTTCAAGGTACGTAGAATCGAAAAATCGAAAAAAAAATCCGTTTGTCTGCCGCGCCGTGATGTGTACTTTTGCCACTTAGCATTGACCGATTTTGATGAAATTTGGTACGTAGGTTCTGGGGTTCAATTGAGTCCCGAGCGCAATTCGTCACCGTCAGTCACATATATAGGGTTCCGTTCTTAGCCAATTTTTTGAAATTCGCTAACACCCAGAGACATGCGAAATAATTTCGCGAATAAACTTAATTGATGAAAAATATTTTTTTACTTTTACTTAGAGGGCTTCGCTCACCAACCCCCACCACATCTTCCGATCGCTTCGCAATCTCCAGTGGGGCCTCCTCACAATAATAAAAATGTCAAGAAGCAAAAAATTTTTTTGTATAAAGCAGGATCCACACTTATGTTGCAAATGTTGCCTAACATAATTATGTTGTACAACATTTGCAACATAAGTGTGGACCCTGCCGATGTTGTCCGACACGGTACGCGATCCACACTTTCAATGTTTCTAAGAAATGTTCCATATTTTTGGAAACATGCAACATGTTGGACAACAATGTCCCAACACGTCCATACTTTTGTTGCAATGTTGTACAACATTTGCAACATAAGTGTGGACCCTGCCGATGTTGTCCGACACGGTACACGATCCACACTTTCAATGTTTCTAAGAAATGTTCCATATTTCTGGAACATGCAACATGTTGGACAACATTTTCTCAACACGTCCATATATACTCGTGCAATGTTGTACAACATTTCCAACATAAGTGTGGACGCCGCTTAATAGAAGGAAAAGCAGCGCGGATGTGTGGCGTTCTTGAATGATTCAAGTGAACTACTTCACTGACCGCTCCGCTCTCTTGTACATTCACCTAATACGTGATTCTTTCAGCTCTGTTATCATCACACACTCTGCACACTCATTTGATAAGATATTGTTTTCATTTTGTGTATCAGAGAGAGTCTCCGAGTTCAGACATAATTATTATTGACTTGCAAATGAGTTATGCAAAAATTTCTTTTGTATTGAATGAAATAATTTAAATTAGTAATTAGTATCGATAATACCAACTCGTGATGGTGATATATTGAAACGTGAATTGAATATCTTATTTTGTTCATGGAAATAGTGTTTACTCTCTCTCTCTCTCTAACTCATCGAACAAAAAATTTGTAAGCTTTATGTTTCGTTTAAAAAAAATCAAGAAGAACAACTGAGGACTGCTCATAAATCTAAGGGCCATATTGTAAAACTCCACTTAAGTGTGAGTTGTCACTCCGACTACAATCTAGCAGTGGCCACTCGCACTTGTAAAATTTCTGTTTTTTTTTTTCTCTCGATTTTGGTCAGCTAGGATCGCGGAAACCAAAAAAAAAAAAACATAATGTACTTATTTTTTCTTTCTTTCTGACCAATATTTTCTCATTTTTTCGCCATGTTCTTTCTCTCTCCTGTCCAGGGGACTCCTGTTCTCCTCGTCTCCCTTTCCTTGTATCCTGGAAATGTTTTCACCCTCTGTCTGAAATCTGCTCTGTCTAAAATTTCCTCTCCGGATATTCCAATCTCCGCAAGATCTTTCTTTGTTTCAATGAACCAGGTGATTCGTGTTTTGTCAAAAAATCGAAAAGCTGCTTACTTAATCTCGTTTCGTTCATTCTTTTTATATTATAATAAAATTACATGTAACTTTTTTGTTCAGAACATTTTTTAAAATACAAATCGGACACTCAAGTGGCAGAGACCTCTCCATCTGGCACTCAAGTGGAGTTTTATAATATGACCATTATTTTGTTAATCGAAATAGTGTTTACAAGAAGAACAACTGAGGACTGCTCATGAATCTTAGGTCCTGTATGTACACTGTACAGGCATAATGCTTGCATTACTGGCTTGTATAAAACAGACAAAAAATGTTGAAATTTACTTCTGCTATTTTACCTGTAACAGGATATGTGGGTACAACAAACTTTAGTTGGTCTTTTCATAACTGAATGAATTCGCTATCACAAAATCATGTAATAAATCAATTAAAAAAATGTCCAAAGTTTCTGCGCGATTACTTTATCTTCTATAGGAAGAGAAAGTAAAAAATGAACAGTAAAAATAAGAAAAAGTGAGAAGTTACAGAACTATACAAAATAGCAATATTTTGAAATTGAATACTCTCAACTCAAGTCTTCTATATGCAGTGTTCCCCTCATGGAGAATGATGAATGAATAATAAATTGTTTGATTCGTGTGATTTCAGTTCTATGCAGCAATCGTGTGAGCCAAATGACCAAAACTTACAATGACATAGAAGCAGTGACTCGGCTATTGGAAGAGGTGAGTTATTTCAATCATTCATGATTTACTCATTCTCAAGGAAGGGTGCAACGTGCCCCAAACAAAATGATCCTTCCCTTTGTCGTTATGGTTAGCTTCTGCATGTGCGCCATATTACCTTCTGTCATCGGGTACAACGTGCCCCAAACAAAATGATCCTTCCCTTTGACGTTGTGGTTAGCTTCTGAATGTGCGCCATATTACCATCTACCATGGGTTGCAACGTGCCCCAAACAAAATGATCCTTCCCTTTGTCGTTGTGCATGCGAGTAACCATTATGACCTCTCCAACTCCATGGCCACCTGAGATTCATGCCACTGTAGTAGATACAGCAAGTACGAATCTAGTTAGAAAAGATTTACTCAATAGAAATGTTAAAAATCAAATAGTGAATTTATTACACAACAATGGACAGAGAGAAAAAGTAAAAGTTGCTTTTAAACGATGTTAAGTAGACATTTAAAATGGAGGTTGTATGAGATATGCAAGCAGTACTGCGTATCGCCAAGTACACTAAGTACGAATAGAGTTAGAAAAGATTTACTCAATAGAAATGTTAAAAACCAAATATTGAGTTTATTACACAACAATGGACAGAGAGAAAAAGTAAAAGTTGCTTTTAAACGATGTTAAGTAGACATTTGAAATGGAGGTTGTATGAGACATGCCAGCAGTACTGCGTATCGCCATGAACACGAAATAAAGCGATCGTGAATTTTCTCACAAGAATTATTNTTTTTTTTTTTTTTTTTTTTTTTTTTTTTTTTTTTTTTTTTTTTTTTTTTTGTAGAAAAAATCGACTAAGGGTTTGAGTGCGAGCTGGAGTGGTCACTACCACTTCAGTGTTGATTTGTATTTTAAAAAATGTTCCAATAAAATTACATGTAAAATTCAAAGTACAGGGTGCGGCAATTAGTTTTCCCACATTTCATCGTGGGGGGGGGAAGTGATAGTGGGAGGAGCGAGGGGTTTGTGATATTCAACACGAAATGACATCTAGTTTTTAGTTGTCGCAAAGGTTTGGTCACGTGAGCACTGTTGTCGAGGTGTTTATTTAAAAAAAGTGGTATGGTTTGCAATCCACACATCCCGTTCCTGACCGAAAAACAATTTTGAGTTGGGTTCACAACTTTAGGACCACATCATCAGCTTTAGATTTGAAACGGAAAGGCTCGTTAAAATGGAAGAGGTCCCCTGAGAACATCATCAGAGTGAGGGAATCCATTGTGTAGCCCCCAAGGCGCTCTGCACGGAAACATGTGGCTGCTCTTCAAATTTCGGACAGAACCTTGAGACGAATTTTAAACTGCGACCTCAAGTTACACCCGTACAAGATTGTTATGATCCATGAATTGTTCCCAGCTGACTGGGGCAGACGACGGGCTTGTTGCAAAGCGATACTTGAGGAAGTGCCACCCACCTGCAGTTTTAAGGACGAGCGACGAAGCACATTTCCACCTGTCGGGCAGCGTCAATAGGCAAAACTACCGCTACTGGGTACCCGAAAACCCTCAAGAGCTTCATCAGAGACCACTTCACAGCCCAAAGGTTACGGTTTGGTGCGCCGTGTCCGCCATTGGGAACTTTATGAACACACTGTAAATGCGAGTGTTTGTTTCTGCACATGAACACACTGTAAAAGCGAGTGCTTGTTGCCGAACGTTATGAACACACTGTAAATGCGAGTGTTTGATGCCGAACTTTATGAACACACTGTAAATGCGAGTGTTTGTTTCTGCACATGAACACACTGTAAATGCGAGTGTTTGTTTCTGCACATGAACACACTGTAAATGCGAGTGTTTGTTGCCGAACTTTATGAACACGCTGTAAATGCGAGTGTTTGTTTCTGTACATGAACACACTGTAAATGCAAGTGTTTGTTTCTGCACATGAACACACTGTAAATGCGAGTGTTTGTTGCCGAACTTTATGAACACACTGTAAATGCGAGTGTTTGTTTCTGCACATGAACACACTGTAAATGCGAGTGTTCGTTGCCGAACTTTATGAACACACTGTAAATGCGAGTGTTTGTTTCTGCACATGAACACACTGTAAATGCGAGTGTTTGTTGCCGAACGTTATGAACACACTGTAAATGCGAGTGTTTGTTGCCGAACTTTATGAACACACTGTAAATGCGAGTGTTTGTTGCCGAACTTTATGAACACACTTTAAATGCTATTGTTTGTTGCTGCACTTTATGAACACACTGTAAATGCGAGTGTTTGTTGCCGAACTTTATGAACACACTGTAAATGCTATTGTTTGTTGCTGCACTTTATGAACACACTGTAAATGCGACTGTTTGTTGCTGCACTTTATGAACACACTATAAATGCGAGGGTTTGTTCACCCTTGTGCCAATATCTCCCAATAACATGAGAACCTCAGGCATTTCACATCATCACACTCTGCAAATCCACAACGTTGCGTTGCTTTAATAATATCTACCTAGATGTTAGCTTGCTAGAATGTGTTGTGTAATTCTTAATCCAAGATCATTAAACCAGTTCATGAAACCAGAGATGTGTTTGTAGGATAGGATAATGACTCGCGGACACGATACACGTACTCACCCATGACCGGTTCTACGCACCACGACGACCTGGACCGTATACAATCAGGATAGGATAATGACTCACGGATATGATAAACGTACTCACTAATGACCGGTTGTACGCACTGGGACGACCTGGAACGTATACCATCAGGATAGGATAATGACTCACGGATACGATAAACGTACTCACTAATGACCGGTTGTACGCACTGGGACGACCTGGAGGATTGAACCCAAGCCCTTCCGATTACTAGATGAGTGCTTAACCATTATACTTCCAAAATTTTCATGAAATTCGGTCAACGCTACAAGGTACGGAGGGCGCGGGCAAATGATTTTTTAATTTATACTTCTTTAGGCGCGTTATGAAAAAATGATGAGGGTGAAATTTTAAGATGCGCGCGCAACTGTAACAAAAAATTATCACCTCATCAGTGTAACACAAAATTAACACAGATGAAGTTAGTTATGAAAAAATGATGAAGATGGAGTTAGTTATGAAAAAAATGATGAGAGTTAAATTTAAATATTGTATTTGCTCATTCTATATACATACAACATTGTGGCTCAGTGGCAAGAAAAAAATGATGAGAGTTAAATTTAAATATTGTATTTTTTCATTCTATATCCATAGAACATTGTGGCTCAGTGACAAGGCCTCTGTATCACAGTTGGTAGGTTCTGAGTTCACTCCCGGGTGGGGTAGTATGTTTTTTTGAAATATTATTAAATTTATTTTTAAAAGGAAGTATAACTTCTCACGCGCGTACATAAGTACACGCACCCATTTTTTTTAATTCGATTGAATCTACGTATCATGAAACGTTTAATATCTTTCTTTTTTTTGAGGGGGGATAATTTGTTTAGCCAGTAAATTAATAAACCCGTGTGTCCCATTGGCAGAGATTTATTTTGTGGTCATTATTGATAATCTCATCAGAAATTTGTGTGTATCAGTGTACCTATGTGGTAGGGGTTGCCTGTTACAATACCACAGCCCTAACGGTAGCAGATAGCAAAAAATTGTTGGGAATAGACCCCCCCAAAATCATGTCTGCGACCGCAGGAAAATTATCAGAATCAAAATAGTTCAAGCCTTTTTCGAGTTACGGCCAAATTTCCGTAACAATTTTTTTCCGTTGTTTAATTTGGAAAATACTAAACAATCGTTCTGACTGGCCGTGCCTCTAAGGCACCTGGTGAAATGTTTAAATCTTGGCTTTTTTACAGGTTGCAATATACAGGGTGGACACACACCAATCCCCCCTCCCAAATTCCATTGTCCTTCAAAACCAAAAATAGCAATATAAGAATCGTAGCGAAGCAACTAGTAGATAATAAATCAGAACATTGTCACGACTATTCTTGAGAAATGAAGTGTTTCATTTTTTTTTTTTATTATTTTTATTTCAGAAAGAGAAAGATTTAGAACTCACGGCTCGTATTGGTAAAGAATTGTTGACAACCAATCAAAAGCTAGAGAATAATGTTTGTGTTCTTGAGAATGAACTTCGATTAGCCAATGAAAACATTACACAATTGAATCATGAACTTTGTAAGAAAAATGAACTTTTACAAATACTCACGAACGATGTCGAACAATCCGAAGATGAGGGGGGTAAGTTGTCGTAAATGAAGTTGAAAAATCAACTTGTCGAAAAAAGTTTTTTAAAAAATAAGTCGAAAATGGGTTTTTTAATAAAACAATTTGAACATGATTTTGTTTTTTTTTTTTTTCGAAATTGAATTTTTCATTGATTTTTTCAAGTTTTCGAAAAAGTTTTTTTT
Organism: Pachypsylla venusta; assembly: GCA_012654025.1. Classification (NCBI taxonomy): domain Eukaryota; kingdom Metazoa; phylum Arthropoda; class Insecta; order Hemiptera; family Aphalaridae; genus Pachypsylla; species Pachypsylla venusta. Next base: position 7,402,440 of record CM022882.1, on the reverse strand, counting down.
TTTTAAAAAAAAAAAAAGACNNNNTGTCGAAAAAACGTTTAAAAAAAAAAACGAGTCGAAAATGATATTTTTTTTAATTAGAACTAGTGGCGAATGTAGTTTTTTTTTTTTGGTCGAAAATGAAATTCCTGGTCTGATCGTAAATTTGAAAGAGAGTTTTTCGAATTTTCTACTTGGTCTGATTGTGTTTGGGGGTAACTCAGCCTCCCGATGACAATTGAGTAGCTATCTTAATAGCGACAAGTGGCAGCATTATAAGGCAATTGTTAATTATATGTTCCCTGTAGATAGGGAGACTTAAAAAGAATACTTCCAAGGCGACTAAGGGAAGGGTCAGAAACGATATTCTTTCCATTATCCATGCAGTAAGCAAGGAAAAGTTACTGAATCTCAAGCATCAACAATTCATGTCGAGTTTTTGCAAACCAGCCCCATGGCTGTTAACCTATGAGGATGATGAGGCTTACTGATATAGGAGAAATTATTTAAAAAAAAAAAAAACCTTGTAATGCTATGATGCCCACAAAGATTGTGACATAATAACACAAAGAAATATACATTTCAAACTCCAGCTACATAGTCGCTTTTTTTATTACATTGTCTGAGAAAAGATCTCATAGCATTCCGGATTAAAGTTGTCTCAACTAGCCTCGCACTGAACTTGTTAATAGCATTCACACTCAGGGTGTGCTAGCCTCGCATTGAACTTGTTAATAGCATTCACTCTCAGGGTGTGCTAGCCTCGCACTGAATTTGTTAATACCATTCACACTCAGAGTGGGCTAGCCTCGCACTGAACTTGTTAATAGCATTCACACTCAGCGTGTGCTAATTGGATTCTCACTTGTCAGTCAGATAGATTAAATACTCACCAATGTCAATTAATAATACCGAAGGAGAGACGGTACCGTACCGTACAGTTCCCTCATTATTACCGCACGAAGTGACTAGCATAGCAAGATTAACACTCGGCTCGTAACAAGGACCGCACCTTGTCTTTCTGATATTCACACATTGAATACCAAGGGGAAATGATGGGTTTTACTTCATGTTGGTAGTTGAGCCAGTGACCTTAGATGTTAAAGAGACGTTAAACCAATGAAAAATAATAACTCGAAGATAATTGTTAGTCATAATTGTTAAAAACCTACGTCTCGAATAACCTTAGATGTTAAAGATTGAGTCATAATTGTTAAATTAGCCATCATCTATGGCACGTTGCATACACCAGTTTCCGTTAGATCACTAGAGTTAAGCAACGTCCAGCGAGTTTGTTATTATTCCGGGCCAAACCAGCTATTATTCCGGGCCAAACCAGCTGCGTAAGATGTTAAAGAGACGTTAAGCCAAAATAATAGTTATGACCAATAGATGTTAAAGAGACATTAAGCCAAAATAATAATAATAATTGTTAAAACCTACGTTTCGAATAGCCTTAGATGTTAAAGTTTGAGTCATGATTATACAGGGCCGTTCAGAGGGGGGACAAAGGGGACAAAATGTGCCGGGCCCGGACTCCTCAAGGGGCACTGATAAAGAATTGTTTTTTCACTGATAACGAATTGTTAAATTTTTTTCACTGTTTTAATAAATTAAAACAAATAGAACTTCAATACGTGCCAAAAAAAAATTATATGAAAATGACAAATATAGTCAATTGATGTGCATAATAGTCAGCGTTTTTTTATGTCTAGGTATAATTTTAACCAAAATCGGTTTTATTTGCCAGACACTCCTCCCCGGTTTCAGACTTCAGGCCACTTAAAAAAACCTCCACGACGTTTACGGTCGGATCTATTGGACCATTTTAGAGCTTTTCATAGGCAGATCTAGTCTTACTCATGGGATTTTTCAGAAAACGTTTGTTGTTTTTTGTGCTAGGAGTTGACATTTTAATTTTTATAAGGAAAAACATTTAACAACATCAACATTTTAGTACGGAAAAATATTAATTCTATTACTTATCGACTTCATTTATATACAAAGTCTGGTTCACATAAAATAAGAACAAAATATATATATTATACAGACTTTTTAATATGTCTGTATAATATATATATATATATTAAAAAGTCTGTATAATATATATATTTTGTTCTTATTTTATATTTTTATACCTTGTTTTTTTCCATGTAGTCAGTCCACTTTGGAAATTTTCGCATTGGTCCTGGGACTTGCAGTGATAGAAAAATATTTAGATAAACAAAGTTTTTTCTTTGAAGGATTATTTTAAATGTTTAATTTTCGTCTTCTGACTTTTTCAAAATAGATATGAAATGAAATAATCAGAAGACGAAAATTAAACATTTAAAATAATCCTTCACACAAAAAACTTTATAAAAAGTCATGAAAGACATTAAAACAAAACATATTGTCCAATATTTAGATAAACATTTATTGTTTGTTAAATTTTTTGTTTTGTTGAAAATTTATATTTACTGAAAGAAATTTCATTCTCTTTTATCTACTCGGAGTTATTTCTCTCGCAACAGCATTTTAATTTGAAGAATGTATAAAACAGTCATAGGAAATAAAAAAAGTACACCTAATATTTTAAAGTTTAAATTAGGTATCCCAAAATCAGAGGTCTCAGGGCTCATGACTTTTCATGTTGCCCCATGGAGACCTAAATTATCTGGGTTCTTTCCACCGACTTTTCAAATCTTAAACTGTGCGCCGCGGGATTCACATGATAAATATGAGAGTGGCGTGGCTCTTGGTTATTTCATAGTGGTGAACAGCGGGCTGCTAAGTTTTAGGAAATACTGCTCTAAAGTACCAATGAACAAGACGAGTTTATTTTTAAACTGAAACTTCCCCGTGCAATGTGGTCCACAATACCTTTGGACAGGCCCTGTATTCAATCCATTGTTTGGTTTCCTTTGTTATAATTCTAACTAGTTTCTTATATTTAGAATGTAATTTGATATTTTACATACTCTTTACGTTATTTGATTGTCTCTCTTCCAGTAACAGAGAGTACCTATACTTTGAGAATTACACCAATACAAGGTACAAACACCATTTACTCGTATCAACTTATGAATACGAAATCCTTTTGTTGAAAAATAAAACATCTAAGCTGTGATGGCAAGATTTAATCACAAATGAGGTTAATAATAAAATATGTTGAGTTTATTCAAAAAGCTATTATAAGCGGACGAAGCCGAGATCAAACGAGATGGGTAAGGTTACTACGCCCAAGGAGGCGCATGCCCTATGGTGTTCGACGAATTTACTTTTTGTGACCCTGGTGCAGTTGAAAATGCTCAATTATTTTATAAGCGATGGATTATATGTAAATGATCCAATTAAAAAAAAAAGAACCTTTGAAACACTTGGTAGGGATATCAAATTGGCAAGCGATTAAGATCATTCACTCCACATTGACTACTTTGGAGTGTGAACATTCAGAATTTGTCCAATATCATGATGCGTCTTATTCAATCATTTCAAAAGAACATGGGGAGTGGCAAGATATTTAAATTTAACTCTAATTGTTATTGTNCCAGTGTAAACATTGTAATACGGAAGATTTTGAAAAGCTTCGTGGAACGTAAATATTCCTGACTCCATTTTTTGGTTGTTGAAAAGTGCGAAGTAAGAAGTTGCTTCGTGAATAGGCCACAGGCTAGATCACCAAATGAGACTATCCAGCGTTTATGGCACGTTGAATACACCAGTTCTCGTTCAATCACTGAAGTTAAGCAGCGTCCAGCGAGGTTGTATCATGTGGATATTCACGTGGGTTCGCCGCCTCGTAATGCTGGCTATTTTTCCGGCCCAACCCATGCAGAGTGAGGTCAATGTACGCTGGTTTGCAAATTTCCAGCGAATGGAGGGTAAAACCCCCGTCTCGAATGACCAATGGGTGTTAAAGAGACGTTAACCCAATTAAAAAAAAAAAAGACATGAAAACTTTTAATATCTTTTTATTGATTCGGGAGGGAGGGGGGAACCTTGACCCCTCCCCCAACCAACCATTGACCCCTCCCCCAACCTTTCTGGTTGCTTTACTGACACTATTCATTTTTCACAGGTAACTCAAACGAACAACGAAATGTCAATAGTCGTACAACTTGCTCGGGAAACTCAAAATGAACTTGCCTCTGAGTTGGCCGAAATGAAGGAAAAGTATACGGAAGTGCTTAGCATATTGGCAGAAACTCAGGATATGATAAAACGTCAAAAGAAACGATCCATGCCAACTACCAGTTTGAACTTTGGTCAGAGTGCACATTTGCCGCCTACAAATCCTGATAGTTTGGCGGCTGAGTTGGAATGTTCATTGTTTTCAGAATTTAGTTTGGATTCAGGTAAAGTATAGGCTTCACAACTACTAGTTTTGAACTTTGGTCAGAGTACACATTTGCCGCCCACAAATCCTGATAGTTTGGCGGTTGAGTTGGAATGTTCATTGTTTTCAGAATTTAGTTTGGATTCAGGTAAAGTGAAGCCTTCACCTGGCACGCACCATACAGGCATGTGCGTTTTGTGTGATCGTAAATGAAAGTCACTTCTAGTTACCCCACAATTCACTGATATTCCTCAGGAATTCGGTCAAAACTTGGATTTGGAAACAAACAGGAATTTTTTTATGCTTTTCAATTTTCCTAGGGTTCGACCAGCCTATGTTTTTCTTGATGGGGGGTCGTTTTTTTTAATTTGTCGTTACCTCTTATTGTTTCGCCTAAACGATTCAGAATAAATAAATAAATACCGTATGGAATAGAGGTGGTTTGGTATCATATGGAGGAAAATCGTTTCCGACATTGAAGGTAGAAAAAACTTCAAAATAACGTCTCTTTAACATTTATGTTCATTGGAGATTATGTTCATTGGAGACTGGGGTTAAACCAACTAACTACCCACATTAACTTCACCCAATCTGGGCTGGGCCGGATCACCTATCAAATAAAACCCCGCTTGGACGTTGCTTAATTTCAGTGATCTTATGGGAACTGGTGAATTCAACGCTGCGCTGGTATAATTTGTTGTAAGATGTTTCGAGAAGGGGGTTTGCCCTCCATTCGCTGGAAACTTGCAAACCAGCTACCCACATTGACCTCACCCAGCCTGGGTGAAAAAACCTACGAGGACACCCACCTGGTACAACCTCACTGGGGGTTGCTTAACTTCAGTGTTCTAATGGGGACTGGTGTATTCAACTCGAGCATAATTTGTTGTAGGGTTGGTTTTCTACATCTCATGCATTTCATTTCAGGTATTGGATCTGATCGAATTCCTCGCTACAAGAAAGTATTTGATACTGTTCGGTGCTCAACACTCAGCAGTGGCGTAACATCTCCTCGTAGTGGCATGGCGCCCTCTGTATATGATTCCATCTCCTCCACTGTAACAACTCCTAGTCAGCAAATTATGAATCCAGCATCATATCCTGGAGAGTGTCCGAAAGGTATGTTGTTGTTGTAACGGTGTTCCCCTTAAAACCAACTTACTTATCCGTGGCTGAGGCCTTAACGACCATATGCCTGTGTCACAGCAGCTGTTCGCTTTTCTCTATCGTGTATCATGTGCTGTTTCAGTCCAGTCTTCTGGGTTTATTTCCATTTGTATCACATCATTTTGGATGTTATCTCTCCACCTCGATCTTGACCTTCCTCTTTTCCTATATCCATCTACATTTCCATCATACGCCATCTTCGCAATTTTGTTGTCCTTCATCCTTGCTACATGTCCCGCCCAGTTTAGCCGGCGTTTTTTCATATTCTGGACAATACTTGGGTGTGGATATTTTCCTTCAATCTTTCTGTTTTGTAAGATTCTCCATGCGTGGTACTCAAATACTGGACCAAATATTCTTAAAACCAACTGTACTTCAAATTCACAGTTCTAGCATAAGGAACAGAGTATAAAGTGTAGAAGCTCATGCAGTTACACGTGGACAGCTGCGCACAATACTGATAAATGAAAAACGCGGTATCAATCAAGCATATTAAGCCAATACCAAATCCTGTAGCAATACTAGCTTCCGCTTCATTGGTTTCCTCGCATTCTGTTCTATTCCTTGTGGTTCTAGGTTGGTTATTCACAGCATTTGGCATGAAGTCAATTTTTGTCATTTTTTGACTTGAAACAGTACCAAACAGTGTGATCGGAAAATATATTTGATTTAATTCGCTGTTTGATTGCTTTGATGTGAAACACAAAAGTGACTAGAATTTGTTTAAATCATCTGATAGGGTTTAACCGCATGACAGTCACGTTTGTCATGTTTGATCTTACCTTTGAAAAATATTTCTGAGGCGTCTGTGGACACCCAAATACTCAATTATCGAAATTTTACCTTTAAAAAATAAGTTCTCAACTATCGAAAATGCACAAGTGAAGAAAAATAACTTAACTTCCGATCAGAAATCGCATTGGTAAAATAGAAATTATCAACATTATATTCATTACAGATAAATATCTGGCTGCTATGTTATAATACACAACAAAATTTGAAATGAAATAATTTTGTCTGAAAGTCTCATCAAATAGTGGGCACAAATCTATACCAAACACACAAATTCAACAAATATACAACATTTTGGAATCATGACAAATAGTGTGATACCACCTTTAGAAGCTATACCTAGCTTAGGAAAAGCTGCAAAGATACTTGTAAAAATAAAAATATTGTGTGTTACCACCTTTAGAAGCTATAACTAGCTCGAGAAAAGCTACAAGGATACGTGTAAAAATAAAATATCCGTGTTGCGGCCTGCGGGTAATCGTTTGATTGATCTTAGCTCTACTACTAAAGATATACGAGTAATTCAACGCCAGATCTAAGTAGCAGTATTTGAAGTAATTTCATATTTAGAATACTCATTACGTTAAATATTATTTTCTAGGTATTCCTGGAATTCCTGGTTCAGCAGATCTGGAAGCAGCTCTTCGTCGTTTAACTCCTGGTGCCATACTTGCTCGACGTACAGCTTTAAGTTCGGGTGTATATTCGGATTATTCTGAATGTCCCCGAACTCCTGATTCAATTATGTCAACAGGATCTTCTCGTTCTGGATACAGTGGGATACCTTCCTTACCGCCTCATTGGAAAATGCCGGAAAAATTACAGGTGCGGTACATAGGCGTACATCAGTTACACCAAATGAAAAAAAAAAAAAATAGTTATTGTGTTTCATGGTTTTTCAATTTCTGACAGTCCTTCCTCCTCCCTTATTTGATATTTTACACTTTAACACCCCTTCTTCACAAACGCCCTTAATTTTTAGGACAGTGCACGCTAGGCAGCATTTGGCTGACTCAAATATTGATCAATTTTCCTAAAATTGAGTTGAAATTTTGGATTCAAGGATAAATAAGGTTTCAATCAATCAGAATATGAAAATAAATCCTAAAGACATGAAATTTGGCACACTGATTCCTTTGAGTATGTAGGCGCGTAATAAGAAAGGAAAAAAAATCAAAAGTTCAAGTGAAAGCAAGTTACCGCCAAAAATGTCGCTTTTTAGCGGTTTATTTTGCATTTTTTTCTGGTCAAACTAATGAAGATAACGAAAAATGACCGAGAATGGACCCCCCCCCCAAATAGTATATAAGGACCCCACAAAAAATATAAAATTTGAATTTCGCGGTTTCTCCCCGATTTATGGCCGGTTTTCATGGTCGAAAAATCGGAATTAAGAAGTACCACATCGAGATGAGCGAGAAAGCTGAAATTGAATGGAAAACAGCTAGTTCTTTATAAAATTAATTAAAACAAAATACTGACCAGAAATACTACTTATAATTATTAAAATTAAAACTACTTTTGGAATTCCCTAGAAAAAGTTATTAACGAAAAATCAAATATATCAGCAAACTTAAGCCCTGTGTGGTGGAATGTTAGAGTTCAAAGAATCCGTAGCCAGCGTCTATGGCACGTTGAATACACCAGTTCCCGTTAGATCACTGAAGTTAAGCAACGTCCGGCGAGGTTGTTCTATGTGGGTGTCCACGTGAGTTCGCGCCTTCGTGATGCTGGCTATTTTTCGGGCCCAACGCAGGCTGGGTGAGGTCAATGTTAGTAGCTGGTTTGCAAGTTTCCAGGAGGGTAAAACCTCCGTCTTGAAAGACGTTAAGCCAAATTTAAAAAAAAAATCTATTTTTTCCCATGTGTGTCGCATAAGTGCGTTGATTTTGTCATTTACTGTGGACCCATTACCTTTTAACATCGGTTTATTGGATGCATGCAGAGTTGCAAATTTCGACTCTTCATTTTGAATTTTGAAATGGAATTCTCAATATTTGATTTTCGGACTTATTTTTGAAATTTTGTCGATTTTCTAAAAACTTACATAAAATTGACATACACAAAATTGCATATTTTTTCACGATTTTTTGTTGTTATTCGTCGATTTTCTAAAAACTTACATAAAATTGACATACACAAAATTGCATATTTTTTCACGATTTTTTGTTGTTACTTGTGGAAAACTCATGATTTCAGATCGTCAAGCCACTTGAAGGTTCTCAAACGTTACAACATTGGTCGGATCTAGCCAAACCTTCCCTTAGTAATATCCTAGAAGAACGACCTGGTGTCAAAGTTCGAGGTAGTGCAATGGACTTGCCACCTCAGATGTATTCTTTGGAGGATCTGGAAGAAGATGACGATGACTCCATACATCCGGGCAAACAGTTTCAGCATAGCATTCATACGTATACATTAACCAATAGTACGGTCAGACATCCGGCAGACGGATTTACTGGTCTTACACCGAGGTAAGTAAAGTTGGAAATGGGGTACTGGGTGGTCCAACAACTAATTATTATTATTAGTATATTGTATCTGTTTTAGACAAAAATAGATGTCTCTACACAGTGCATTAAAGAAGCAAAAAAAAAGTACATACATTAAAAAAGAGTTACTTAGAAGAAAAAAAATAGATACATATATATAACAAGAGTTACATACAAAAAGAAAAAGAAATAGGTAATAGGTACATACATGAAAAAAATAGTTATACATGGAGATAAATGCAAATGGGAATAAATTTAGCTACCTATCTCCAATTTCACATGTACATGTCTCTGCACATCCGCGTCGCGGGGCGAAACTCCCAAAGATAGACCACTCACCGGGGTGAGGTAAGTACAACGACTACCTTCGACCGACCGTCAGATCCCAGGATCCACCACCCGCCAAAGATACACAGAAACAAGTACATGATGAATGAACACAATTCTGATTTTATTTTTAAATAGCTTAAGATAGAAGCTGTCCTCCCGGTGTAGTAAGTATCACTTTGTCATTGCGCTTGGGAGACACGGGTTCAATCTCCGACGGGGTCGGAAATTTTTCGACTTGACTTTGTGCTTGTGATTTCGGGGTGCACTCCTCGTGAGGACGATTAAGTTTAATGTGAGGAACGACCAGTGGTGGCATTACCAAAAAGATTAGAAGATTGAAGATATTATTATTGCAGGAGGCTCTTGGTAATGCTGTGATACCCACAAATATTGAGAGTAGAACGTTGGGCTTTGCCACAAAGAAATTCTACATTTATATTACCTTTTTAGTTTAAGACAGAACATAATTTTGTTGAAATTTTACCCAATAGGTAGGTAAAATAATCACTTAGGTGATGAATCGAATGATTCGAAACTAGTTTCTTCATAAATAATTATAAATGTGTTTTTGGTGTTTTAATTTATTTAAAAGTTAATAAACATTTAGTGTTAATACAAATCAATGGAAGGATCAAAGGAGAAAAACTAATAAACAATTCATTTTGTTTGATTTTGCAGTAGTATGCGAAGTAGCCGAATGTCGACAGCGGTCAATTCCCGATGCAGTTCGGCCGTACCTTCTAGACGAAATAGTATATCTACATCCACCTTCTCTGTCACCTTGTCTCTAGCCAAGGTTTTACATGAGAGGGGCATACAAGCTGCCACACCTTCAAACTTAGTCACTCCGAACTTTACACCTACCGCAACACCTTGCAATAGTCCGCAGAGGTAATTTTTGTTTTTATATATTTTGGGGGAACCTTTGAGGAACATGCTTTCATTCAATAGTGGCATCATCTTGTGCGATGGTAGCCAGATGTATGAGCACGGGGCACAACCGATAGTCAAACAATATAAACTTTTTGCCCGCTTTGTAGATAACGTTAAAATTTATTTATTTGAATGCGGGACCTGGGACATGATATAATATTTTGGAATGATCCGTGGTTGACGTCGAAAACTCTGACGACAACAACAACAATCAAAAAATCAATTTCCCTTAAAAAGCAAATTTTGATAATTTAATAATTAATTATCTTGATATATAAATCAGAAATTGGTATGTATGTATCTATGTAGTAGGGCTTGTCTGTTACAATACTGAAATAGGTCAAGCCGTATTCGAGTTACGGCCAAATTTCTAATTTATTCACCAAAATCGGACAGTCACGGTCCGATATCTTCAATTTTGTCGCGACAACATATGAACTCAAAGCGAAAAACCACCTACGTTAAGTAGTTATGGCCAGCCATTCCAGAGTTACAAGTTGGAAACCGAGAACGGGTAAAATAAAATTTGGAAAATACTAAAAAATCAGAATGGCCGTGCCTCTAAGGCCCCTAGCAAAACGTTTAAATCTCTTTTTTTTTTTAAAAAAAAAAAAGGTTACAGTATACAGGCCCCCCCCCCCCCTCGAATTCCATTGTCCTTGAAAAACAAAAATAGAAATATAGGAATCGTAGCGAAGCACGGGCGAGGCAGCTAGTGTTTAATATGTAAATGTCTTTGGGAGACCAAATTTTCTTTTTTGAAGGTGAAAATTTTTAATTTTCGTCATATGACTTTTTCATTTGAGAGATTTGGAAGTAATTGAATGAAATTTAATAATAAGGTTAAGCTTGGACAAATTTTGATATCTGAATATCGGGTCTAGTAGTAGTTACATTCTTTGGCATTCTGATTTTGTCTGATATTGCTGAGGCTCCGGAAAAAAAATTGAGAGATACATGGTCGTGCTATCGTAACCTAACCAAAAGTAGTAATGCTTTCTTTTTCATTGAAAAAGTCAGAAGGCGAAAATTAAAATATTTAAACTAAAAACTAAATAATTAGTCTAAAGTTTGGTGTAGCCACATTTAAGTTTAGATATGGTATTTAGGATTTAGATATGGTATTTAGGATTGTTGTCGAAGTTGTCGATATATTCCACTAATAAGATCCTTGAAGTTGGTATTTAATATACCAGTTTCCGTACCCGTTAGATCACTGAAGTTAAGCAACGTCCAGCGAGGTTTTAGTTGTTGTTAGCCCCCCTAGGTTCACGCCTACGGGTCGATATATCCAGCGTCTATGTCATATTGAAAACACCAGTTATCATTAGATCCTTGAAGTTGAGCAACGTCCAGCGAGGTTTTACTTGTTGGTAGCCACGTAGATTCACGCCTACGGGTCGATATATCCAGCGACTAGGACATATTGAAGACACCAGTTATCATTAGATGACTGAAGTTAAGCAACGTCCAGCGAGGTTTTACTATTATGTTTGACTACGTAGATTTGAGCCCTCGTGATGCTGGTGGCTATTTCAAGCCCAAGCCAAACTGGGTGAGGTCAATATTTGTAGCTGTTATTTTTTAATTTCTTGAGTTTCCACCGTTTGGAAGATAAAACCCCTGCCGGGAATGATTTTTAAAAGTTAAAGAAACGTTAAGCTAACAATATGTTTGGTTTTTATTGCCATGCCTCGCCAATTATTATTTTTATATTGCAAACCCTTCTTTTCCGCTTGGAATCCTATACCAATGTTTGGTTTTTACTGCAATGTCCCGCCAATTATTATTATTATTTTGCAAAGCCTTCTTTTCTGCTTGGAATCCTATACCATCCAAGTATGATTTATAATTGCATTTCTCTGTTTCAGGTCGCGGGAAGTTTCACCCACAAGGGATCCTTCTCCTGATTCTAGTTCCTCGAATATGTATAATCCATTCGGTTTACCTGGTTATTTGGTAGCGAGTGGTGCCGAATTATTACGAAGAGCATTGATTGGTCCTATTCATAGAGAGTCGAGAAGAAGTCGACTTCCACCTCCACCGTCAGCAAGTACAGGCACTGGACGAGCACTCGTAGGCAGTAATAAGGTGAGCTTTGTTTAACAAAAAAAAAAAAAAAAAAAAAAAAAAAAAAACGAAACGTTGAATGTAAAATCCAATGTAGGCAGGTAATAAATTCTTTGTGATACACTCTTGAGCGTTTCACAATTTTTAGGTGTCCATCACAGCGTAACAGGGATTTTTTTTCTCAGCTCCTATAATTCATATACGAGGGCAGTTCCAAAAGTTCGTGGCCTAACCTAGATGGAGAAGGAAAATATAAATCCACTGTGTCTTATTTTTCAACATAATCTCCCTTAACTTTAATACATTATTTACATCTTTTGGATAACGTCTCTATACCACTATAAGTAGTTAGTATCCTTAGAGTCAAAAGACTCTAAAACAACCGACCTGATCTCTTCATCACTCCCATTTCTTCCAAGGATCTCGGATTTCAGTTTTGAAAAGAAATAATAGGCGCTAGGGGGCCAGGTATGGACTGTAGGGGAGCTAAGATATCTCAGTGAATCCACGCTTACTCGCAGCAGCCTTTGCAATGATGGCGGTGTGGACAGGGGCGTTGCCATGGGCGAGCCAAACACATCGTAAAAATGTACTCGGAACCTAAACAAAAACCTGTCAGAATTAGACTAATCAATATATTTAGATAATTTTACCTCGTATTATCATTAGAGAGTGTAAGTGAATTAGACTAATCAATATATTTAGATAATTTTACCTCGTATTATCATTAGAGAGTGTAAGGCAATGCAAAAACATTGCCAGAAATGCAATACAATAACCCTTTGTTGGTCAGGCTACAAACTTTTGGAACCACCCTCGTACATATATTTTCGGTACTAATTTTACCCTAAAACTCTGCCACTTATTATTTGCCTTTACCATTGCTATTTAATGATCCTAACGAGTCTGAGTGCACTCAACAATACATCCGAACACGAAATCAAATATTAAAAAGATTTTTGAAACCTCTGAAAATTTGGACCCCGGCGAGAATCGAACCAGGGTCCTCTTAATGTAATGCCGGTGTTATGACCACTTTACTGAGGAGGCTGTTATAACTAGACGAGCAGTCTGAGAACAATGACTTTTGCCACTTAGCGTTGACCGATTTGGATGAAATTTGTTATATAGGCCCCATCTGGGCTCTAATTGTGTCCGAATCCTTTGGGTGCAATCGAATACATCCTTGGCAGTTTTTGCCGCTTTTTAGCGGTTTTCAGTATTGTTGTCTAAAAAGAGAATGGTAATCTAGCTCTTGGAACTTTAACTAAATTGGCCGAGATTTTCTTTTGTATGTTACAGGCTTTAACAAACATGTCCATTGTAGAACAACTAGAAAAAATAGGTATTGATCAACTTGTAGCGCCCAACTCCAGCAATACTAGAAATAATAGTGAATCTAGCAATAATAGTCCTAGTAGAATAAGACACACGAATAGCTCGCAAGATAAACCACGTGTAAGGGCAGACCTAGGAACTGTTCCATTCAAAGGTCCGAGTATGGGTACATTAGGAGCTATGAGGAAAGGTGGTTTGCTGTAATTTGATTGGTTGATATATTTTAATGTACTGTTTATATTTGGATTGATTTGTCTAACACACTGACACAGAGATACGTGACTTGGTGTTTCTCTCATCTCACACAGATCAACAAGACCTTTATGATGGAAAATTGAATTATGTATATATATAAAAAAAAATCAAATGAAATAACTGTGGGACTACTTGTGGGCAGTAAGGGTCATTTTATTTTCCTTCACAATTACCCAGCGTATTTACTTTACGTTCGTACTTTTCCCCCCAAACGGGAGAGATTAGGAAACGTTTTTAACGTTTGGAATTATTTTTATTATTTTGACGACCTTTTAATTTCTGCCCCGAGTCGTGTCCAATAATATTTCTAAAACAATTTTAGTATCAACTAGATATTATATTGATCGGCACGACTAGCCGTCCACCTATCTATAGGGAGGTTTTTGCACAGCCGAACTGTCTTTTTTTCCTCTCTCTAAATATGATTTTATTGAGAAATTCGAAAACTACTGGATGGGCGGGACAATTGTGTCTGTCAATGTAATATTTTGTTGAGTCCTTTTACAGTATAAGCTTTTTTTTTACAACATCGAGTTAAGTATTATACGTTCTCCCATCTATATAATGATCATGCTCAATGTTGTTTTAACTTCAGTGAGAACTGATGTATTTCAACGAAATAGATTATTGACAAATAAAAACAACTTAAAGAATAACTTTTGAATAGGCTGTCGATATCGAATTCAAAATGTACAAAATGCCACTTATTCAAATAATATGTATGAAAAATTATTTGTGACAAAACTAATGTTTATCACAATGCCCTTCCTCATGTCTTCGTTTTGGATTCGAACCATCAGCATTATGATTATATAGAATCTTTAGAAGAGGGCGCCTATTAAAAATATATGCACTGCATATAATCAAATTTGTGGAATGGCAAACAATGTTATTTGAAAGTCTCATCAAATAGTATGTTAGGGGCATCTTTACTGACTCATAAACAACGTAACTCAACGACGACAGGATCTTTACCGACTCATAAACAACGTAACGACGACAGGATCTTTACTGACTCATAAACAACATAACTCAACGACGGCAGGATCTTTACTGACTCATAAACGGCGTAACTCAACGACGGCAGGATCTTTACTGACTCATAAACAACATAACTCAACGACGGCAGGATCTTTACTGACTCATAAACAACATAACTCAACGACGGCAGGATCTTTACTGACTCATAAACAACGTAACTCAACGACGACTACATGTAGAAACTTAAAATTTAGAACGCAGTTTGATTTTAGTATTTAAGTACGTTAATAGATAATATATTTTGTTCAAACGCCTTTGTTGACTATCTCAACATAACATTCTGTTTGAAGGATTTTTTTCAAAAAAAAAATTATTTTTAAATTTTCATCTTAAAAGTTCTTCAAAATTGGTATTGAATTTGAAATGTCTAAAGGATTTTTTTTTTAAAAAAAAAAATACTTCAAACAAAATTTTATTATTTACTTTGAATGTAAATCATCTATTGCAATATTTGTTATTACAAAGACTTGATTTCTGTGTTACTTTAAAAGCTTACACCATCAGCTCAGATTGACTTGGTCCGTGGGCAGATCTATTTTCGTTGACTGTAGAAAGAAAGAAAGATAACATGTTCCATCCAGTGTGTTGCAAAAGTCAATCCAAACAAAACTTGTGATAGAAAATAATAATTATTATTTTAGTATTTTTTTTTTTAGGAATCATATTTGTGTTTTGCTGAAGCTTTTTAGGTGTATTCTTAGGGCAAAAATTGAAATTGACTAGATTTAATGAAGTGTAACTTTTCAGGACTGTAACTTTTTTTTTCTCGGGTGGGAAGGGGCGAAAATCTAAAATAAATTATTTTTAGAAAGATAACTGAACAAAATGGTACTTACCGCTTTTATAAACAAAATTAACCTGGGGGTGAGCTATCTTCTGGCTACGACTGTCGAAGCGACGTCATCGACTATTTTCTTGTTGCTCAACTTTAGTAATCGGACGAGAACAAGTGTATACAACGTGATATGAGTGGAATTAACAAGGAAATCGGTTCTACGTACCGAGTCCATCCGGTAATTTTTTAAATATGTAATTTGTCTTTGACAGTTACATATGTCTAACGAAATAGGTACGAGGAACAGTAGATTTACGAGAGAGAAAAAATATCCTTATTACTTACACTTCCAATAGAAGATAAAGTATTCTAATCGTCTAGAATTTTGTTAGCAATAATATTAAAGAATACCCACCAACAAGGGGGGGGGGAGAGGAGGCGGAATATATAGAGGGACGAATGATGGCAACCAGATCGACGAATATTTTATCAAAACTTCAAATATTTAAGATATTTGTAGTCATGGAGAAATACAGATTTTTTTTAAAAAAAATGTATCAAACTATAATGAGTGTCTCGAGCGCTTTCGCCTGTCACGACATCTTCTGGTGAATTGTGGTTTAATATTTTCAATAATGAACCTTTGAAAAAATTCCCCCCCCCCCTCAAAATTTTATTTAACGTTTGAAAGAACATGTGTAGATTGCAAAAATCAAATGAAAATTAATCCGATTGTCCAACGGCCTCTTACACCGTGTTGAGCAATTTTCCCACTTAGCATTGACCGATTTGACTGAAATTTGGTATATAGGTCCCTTTTGGCGTCTAATTGTGCCAAAACTTTTGGGTGCAATAGATTTTACCATTGGCGTTTTTTCCCGTTTTTTAGCGGTTTTCATTTAAAAAGAGAATTTCCTGTTTAAAAAGAGAATAGTGTGTGCTGGAGACTTGAAATTTGGTGTGTATGTCCCATTTGGGGTCTAACATATATAGGGTTCCATACTAGAAAATAATAATCGACTTTTGAATTCTCCGTATCTTGAAACGAAAAATATTAAATTTTTTGGGATAGATCTTTTTTAAGCCAGTAAAATAAAATAATAAACCCATGTGTCACATTGACACAGTTTTTTTTTTTAAATCTACATATTAAAAAAAAAAGTTTAGTGAAACATTTTGAACGGTGAAGAAAATACAGATTAAAAATGTTAAATAATTCTTTAAAGGGAAAGAAAAACTGGTGTTCCCTAGTTTGCCCCATTTTAATATTATAAATTGTTATTTATTATGTAAAATAATTTAATTAGGCCAAACAAATTTTAAATTGAAATATTTTGTTGAAAATAAAGTTCTTTAGACTTGGTTCTATTTAATTAAAATCATTATTATTAATTTTCAAAACTTCTAAAGGGGTAGAGAGTGGTTCCTAAGCTCTATAGAGGATTGTCAAATTTAATATTTCACCATAATGAATAGAGCAGAAAGTGAGGAAACTTGTTTAATTAAAACTACGCGGCGCTGGAGAAGGGACGGTGAAAATCTAGCGTTAGTGTAAATAGAGCGACTTGATGTAGGGGAGTATATCATGTTATCGGCATATTAGTTCATTGATTAAGTGTGCACACCAACATTGTGAAACGACAGCGACAAAAAAAAATCGATGTTAGTTTACGTACTGTAATCTAAATATGGGTAATTAGAGTGATAACTTGTTAATTATAAGTGTTAATATTAATTTTTAAAATAAATTAAAATAAAACACCAGAGTCACCCTCCATCCTTCGACTCGACTGATGACGACTGATTCGAAACTATTTTTTTTCATAAATTATATAAAGCGTTTTTGATGTTTCGTTTAAATTTATTTTAAGGCGCTTTAGTGTGCATAGTCTGAGGGCCATATTCTGTGATGTGATGCGATCTAGTGCCTGTCCACATGTAACTGATTGAGTTTCCATTCTCTCTGCTCTATTCGTTATGATCTTATATTGATATACCCCACCTCCGCCCCTATGTATATAAAGATGTAAAGAAGTAGTAAATAGATGAGTCGCATTTCGAAAATAAACTATTATGAAGCCGGGATTTACTTTAGTCAAGTTTCTTGAATCAATAAACTTGACTTAACAATTGAAATTGATACAGCTGCTTCTTGATTCAAGAAACTTGACTATTGAAAAACCGAATGCATGAATGCAGTAGCGGATACAGGGAAGAGCGATCGCCCCCCCCCCCCCCCCCNCCCCCCCCCCCCCCAGTTTTGGTGAACGTAAAAAAATATTCATTGATTGCTTTTTGCTAAAATCATGTGGGATAGTAACGCCAAATCAAGTGCTCGCGATAATTTAGTTGACATCATTAGTCATTTACCGTAAGCGTAAGTTACCTACATGTTTTTCGGACTCCAATGGTAAGGCAGGGTGTAAGCTGAGACGCACGCGGCGTAGCACACGCAAGCCACGTTCTGCGGCACAAGCCGAGCAACACACGAATTTATTACCAGCGCATGCTGGACATAGCACATTTTTGCATTGAAGATGGAAGATACCGATCATCTGAATCCAATATGGAAATTGAGGAATTGGTTCTGTTATACAACGTTTCCAAACTTCGAGTGAAAAGTTTGTGGTAGAGTGAATATATGAAAAAAAAAAAAAATTCCTTGGCTATGATGGCCCACAAAGAGTCTTTATACATTTTCTTGTTATAATCTTCATGACTCACATCGTATAGCACAGGTAACACGCGCACCAGCTCAGTCAATTGTTCATTCAAAGATCCCTAGTTGCGTGGCGTGTGTCGTCAAATCTGTGTCTGTGCTACAAACTGTGACATGCCGGCACACGAGTGTGCCAGACACACACACGCATGCGTCTCAGCTTACGCGGTACCATTAGGAAATATGGCGACACAGTTTTCTGACGTGTGTTGCGTTGCGTGTGCTGCGCCGCCTGCGTCCCAGCTTACGCTTTGCCGAATATTCAGTGTTTGTCTTGATCGCTCCCCCCTCAACTGAAGACTTGTATCCACCTGCATCAATATTTACAATGTTCGCGAGCTTGGTCCCCAATAAATTAGACCATTCTCAAGAGTGGAAGGCAGATAATATGAACTATGTATTCTTAAGTGTACGGATAAAATAGTCAAAATACGGAAATTGTAACCCTTATGTACGGTATTTAAATTAAACATTTCAGGCGTAATCAACAGGAAGTTTTTTTTTAGATTTATGTTTGTGCTTGTTCGTTGTTGTTTGTTTTGTTTTTTGGAGAAAAGACGCAATCTCCGTTCATTTTCATCTATATTTTTCGAAAGTTTAATTATATTTTTTTAAAAAATATTAATTTATTAATTAAAGTGTTTGTTAATTCAGGTAAGCACTGCTTAATTATTAATTAAACATATAATTATTTACTATGACCTATTAATTAACCACAATAATAACCTACTGCGTAGAGGTAAACATCCATAGTCGGTCAAATTACAATATTTTCAACAATTCTTGTTTTTAATTTTTAAGCCTGTGGTTGAGAGCCCAAACTGCAAACTCTATAGAATGAATTCTTTTCAGATAAAAAACACTTGTATCTTGGTATAATTTTAACATAATTTAAAGTTTTTTAAACTGCTTGACAGATATTGAATTATCATCACTTGTTGCGCTCGTTAAGTTTTTAGAAAGCTCGCTGTAGTCGTGTTAAGTAATTTATTATCAAGGTACTGAGATTGATACAAAATTCTCACATACATTCATATATTTAATAAGTAGGTATATTGTATTCTAAAGTTCTCATTTTCGATATCTCAAAATAGTACGACACACCCATAAATTTACAAATCTTCCTTAAGCTTTAATAAATTAACATCTTCTTTAATTTCACCCTTTCCTAATTCTATTTGGGGCAGGCGTTGTTTTCCTTAATTCTACCATGCTACAACCTTTTTTTCGGTGCCTTTTCTCCTTAACTGTAACCCTTTCTTGGCCCGTTAACCCTAGCTTTGCTTCTCACAGTATCAGTTGAAACTGTCTAGAAACTAGCTTTTTGCTGATGATCTTTCATCATTGGTTTGGAGCAGAGTTTTTTAAAAGGCTGGATACCCTTCTTGAACACCAAACCTTCTGTATTTAGACGGGCGGTGGACCTTCACCTAATGAAGTTGGTCTCCTCGGTGGCTACATTTTTAATAAATTAGTATGTAGGCATCAAACTAATTATCAGTTTATTCTTCAAAATATTGTTCAAAACACAGAGAGTTGTCTCATTGGTTATATTTCAAACAAGAATATTTTAAAACAAACCCCAGGTATCTAGAGCTTCAAATAAATATGAATTAGAAGTGAAATCATTTAAATCGATTTAGTTTCGGAATTTTTTTTTAGCCATGTCTTCTTCATCCTCACAAGAATACTGTTCCATGTATGGCATGGCGTATGGTTAGGTTACGAGGGCTGGAGTCGTTGTGTTAGATTGTTAATTTTAGTCCGATTTTCAACAAACTGTTTTTTAATATGTTTTCTAAGAGTGTAAATATAACAATTAGGACTGAAATTTAAATTATTTATTTTTTAAAATAGTTATGTTCTTATTTAGAATACCCACGGTAAACATATATCAAATGCATACCAATGAATCTAAAACATGCAAGTTTGTATGAAATTTAGGTTAGGTTGTACCCAGTCTAACCTCATCATGTGTTAACAACTTAACAGCCGTGGGACTGATTTTCAACAACTCGCCATGAGTTGTTGATGCTAAAGAATCTTCAGGGATAATGCAGTAGCTTCTCCTTGCTTTCTGCATTGGTAATGGAAAAAAATATCGTTTCTGACTGCGCCCTTAGACGCCTTTTTGCACCTGGCATGGCCTCGGGTGCCATGGAAGTATTCTTTTTAAGTCCCTCTATCCACAGTCTAATCTAGCAAAGACCTAAACCTAACCCAATACTACGTCCAACACATCCTACCTAACAAACTTGGTGTTCATATCATCGAGGCATGACCGTATAAATTTCAGACCTACTTAGTTGCTTTACATTCTTTGTAACATATTAAAACAAGTTTCATGAAAATCGCACTAAAATAGGCATTCTAATATATCGACTCTGTATACCAGGTTACCTTCATATGGCCATGCCTCGCTCACAAGATTACTTATCCATTTATCGTATGGTTACTCTATGCATGGATGACTATTCTTATCAGCGAGGAATGGCCGTTTGAACGGAATCCAATCACAGTGTTGTTTTGAGCTAGCCATTGCTAAGAAGCAGGAATTAAATCGATTTGATATGATCCAGGAGACATTTTGAAACAAACCAGGTTTCTAGCTTCATAGTTCATAGTTTTGCTTCTAAAATACAGAGAGTAGGGTTCAATCCGATCCGGGACNCAAAAAAATCGCAGAAAGAAAAGAAAATATTGGGTTCATCCAATTTGTCAAAAAAGACTATCGAATGGAGTTTTTCATACATTGATCAGTGAATTAAGAAGTGACGAGTATAAGTTTTTCAATTATTTCAAATTACCTATATTAATACTTTCTTTTACGAATTAAAATTAAAGCTGATAAATTACTTTCTGAAATAAAAAATTCTGATACCGTTTTTCAGAGAATAGAATCAAGAGCACCACTGATTGAACACTCAGACAAACACAATTTCACCTTGTGAAGTAGGAAAATAATTTTACCTAAAACATCATTCACGTTCTGCTTGACTGGCTTCTAATGTTTTCCAAGAAATATACATAAAGGAAAAGGACGCAGGAATTTGATTTGAGTTTAAATTTCCATTTGCAAATTCAGATAGAGAAAAAGAAAGAGATAAGGTTACAAGTGTAGAAATAATAAAAGTGACAGAGGATAAGAGAAAAGAAGTCACAAAAAAATAGCAAATAGAAAGATGTGATGTTATGACATTTAATAAACATTAAGAAACAGCATTGAGTATTTTTAGATATTTATTTGATAATGATTTGGGTATTATTAAATATTCTTTTTAGATTTAGAACATACGAGAGTATACGAGTTAATTGAGTACTACTAAATGCTGTAATGTATTATCTCACAAAAAAATTATCATTGAAAAAATGCCAAGTTCCTCCCACTCTTCCAAAAAATTCCGCCTATGAAAGTAGTGATATCT
>CM022882.1:7362227-7373323 GCA_012654025.1 Pachypsylla venusta | reverse complement strand
GGTCAAATCAAGAAGCTGTACTGATCGACCCTTTCTGTTATTACTCATTTTGTGTTTGTGTGTTTTGGTAAGTTCACTGAGACTATTGGGGTGGCTTGGTCAAATCAAGAAGCTGTACTGATCGACCCTTTCTGTTATTACTCATTTTGTGTTTGTGTGTTTTGGTAAGTTAACTGAGACTATTGGGGTGGCTTGGTCAAATCAAGAAGCTGTACTGATCGACCCTTTCTGTTATTACTCATTTTGTGTTTGCGTGTTTTGGTAAGTTCACTGAGACTATTTGAAAAGCAACGCTCACTGTATTTGACTTGGCGGGCGGAGCGCTGCCTCAATATCCTCCTGTTTTTCCCTTTTTTTATTCGTACTTACAGTATATTTGGCGTTGTTTTCCAGGCTGGACTTACATTTTATTGCGTTAAAAACGGCGACACTGCCCGACTGTTCAATGGATATGACAACTGTGGCAATGTGTGTGGTGTGAAAAACGAGAGAGAAGAAAATAAATTTACGTGCAAGGGGGAGGAAGATGTTTCCAATAAAAAGTAAGTGGACGTTGCCGTCACGTCAAGGAAATAAATTTACCTGCAAGGGGGGAAGAAGATGTTTCCAATAAAAAGTAAGTAGACGTTGCCGTCACGTCAAAAAAATAAATTTACCTGCAAGAGGGACGTCTGTTTTCTTTTTAGAAGAGTCTGACCTTGAAAATAAAAAGTTTTGGCCGTTGCCGTCATGCAGGAACAACTTGAGGTGACTTTTGTAGATCTGTCAAGAAATAATGAAATAAGACTTAGCTCGAAAAAGGTTGTCCTTTTTCGAGAGGTGAGAGATCCATTCTCATTAATTTTTGGATAACTGCTATCTTTAGGGCTGTGGTACAGATTTTTTTTAATATGGAGGATTGGGTATCTAGTTCCCAAATTGTAATGTGTCAGAGTTTTATAACCCTGAAACACTAAAATAATAATAATAATATTTAGGTAATACGCTCGACTCGGTTAGTAATGCTGATGGGCTTCGGTTTTTCTATGGAGAAAACAGTATATGGCAAGGAGACGTCACCAGTTGTCTGACGCCTTTGGTCTCACAATCTTCTGTTCTTGTTTCAGGTTTCTACTCATAACGACTCCTGGCGGACTCTATAGTCCTAAAGTAGGCGAACGTCGTTGTGTGGAAAACTGTCAAGCTGAGCCTAACTACTTCCAGTTTCTCAACAGATGTCTGCCTAAAGCGTTCCAGGATAATTTAGATTCGTTCTTCAATAAAACTCAAATCACAGAATTTTTCAATGTAGGTGTTGCTAAATTTTTATTCTATGGCTCAAATATTGGAACTTTACGGCGCGGCGTTAGTATGAGGGGGAGGGTATATCAGCATATTCTCTTTTAAAAAAATATACAACATTCCACCGGTAGTACCTTCGCCAAGCAAATGATTTTTCCCCCAGGCACCTTTGTCGAACAAAGTCGGGGCCCGTGATGGCCTTTAGACCATATGGTCATAGGGTGAGTCATTTTAAACGACATAGTCAAATATCTCGGAAACCGTTAGAAATAGGAAGAAAACGTTCGATACAAACCCCTTTTTATTTTTTCGAGTTGAGTTACAGTTTTAGAGATATATTTTACCTTGACGTGCTGTGAGTAAGAGTTATCGAACATATGAAATTTTATCGACATGCTCATTTTGAAGAAATATTTCGGCATCAATGTGTTAATTTGAGTGGCACATCAAGGTTGTATGCACAAATATTTGCAAATATGCGTGCCGTAATGCTACACATGTTAGATATCTCTTCCTAAGAGCAAGTCAAGGACAAAATTATCTCGAACACTGTAAGTCAAATAGTAAAAAAAAATTAAGCAAAGAAGATTTCATTTTTAATACAAAATTCAATTTCACAGTCAAAAAAACAAAACAAAAAAAGAAAAACAAATTTAACCTTAAAATAACCTTGGAGAAAAATGTCAAGGTCACCAATAAATTCCTCCCCTTAAAATAAGGGGGGTTTGTATCGAACGTTGTTTTCTTATCTTTAATAGTTTGCGAGATATTTGACTATGTCCCTATGGCTCACCCTGTATTACAAGATTTCTCAGTAACCTTTAACGCTGATGAACCAGAATTTTAGCCTTTGGGGAGGGGGGGTACAATAGTCCTATCTAGTGGATGCAGCACTTGGAATTCCAAAAGATAGTTCGTCACAGTTAATAAAAGAATAATACACCAAAACAACTTAAATATCCCTCAGAAACATGGGCCTCTGATGGACTCAAAGTAGTTTTTTTTGTTTGGGGGGGGGGGTCAGGCTATGTATAGCTTTAATTTCTACGAGGCGATAATGGTATGCATGGTTTCAACGGAAGTGCCATGTCTCTCCCCCAAAGTTTACGGGAGGGTATCTCTGGGAAAAAATTGTAGGGGCACCCTAGTGAAAGTTTGCGAAGGAGCACCAACATTACATCCGCCGCCAGCGGGTAGAACCAGGGCTGCGGAATCGTAAAGTAATCTTTACTGCGACTCCTTAAACTTTATTTTATAATATTTCAACTCCAAGTCCATCTGTCAATTTTGCGAAAACTTTGAATCCGATGCTCTGGGTTCCAGGGTGGGAGGACACGCCTTAAAGCTGATTCTTTTACGACCCTATTTGCATAGTAATTGAGCTACAATTAAGCGTCTTACCCGTGTCAATGATATGTTGAATACACCAGTTCCCGTAAGATCATTGAAACTAAGCAGCGGCCAGCAAGGTTTTACTTAGCGGGTTGATTCTGTCCCAACCCAGGTCAATGTGGGTAGCTCGTTTGTAAGGTCCCAATAATTGGAAGGTAAAACCCCCGTCTCGGATGTTTTTAGATGTTAAAAAGACCATTCCCCCCAGGCCCGGGATTTCCTAAGAGGCCCGGTGAGAAAATTATCATAATGAAATTTTTCAAGTTTTTTTTCTGAATAATAAAATAAACTAAAAAGTTTTGAAAAAAATTCAAACACACAAAATCAGAATTTTAGCGATAGAAAGCGATGGGACAATGACTATTGCAGGACACTGATTTTAAAATATAGTGCGACCTTTCAGCTTGTACAGCAATCATAAATATTTGTTTATTTCGTAAACATTAACATCTGATAATCGAATTATTTGTTGCCAAGAAGAAGCATACACGCCTTTTCACATCAACTACGTGAATTGCCTACTTTTACTATTATTACTGCCCATACGGTGATTTTAGAATAAGAATGATAGAGGGGCCCGTAAATTTTATTCCCGGCCCAGATTTTCTGTCTATGGCCCTGAAAAAGACGTTAAAAAAAAAAAAAAATCTCCAAAATCCTATGTTACTACGGGAACTTTCCTTTCTTTTACAGGAAGCTATAGAAGACATTCGACTATGTCAAGGACAAATGATCAAGCTTATCTTATTCTCATTCGGTAAGCTATTTCCAATTTGGAATAACTCCTGTCATAGTCCAGAAGGGAAAAAATGTCAACAAAAAATACTTTTCCTTATCCTATAAAAAGAAAAGTATTATAATGGGTTGAAATTTTCGATGTCGAGTTTTCAACGCTTTTGTCTTTTAGGAAAAAATGAAAAACGATTTTGTCTTTTAGGAAAAAATGTCACACAAAAAATCTTTTTACTTGTCCCATAAAAAGGAAAGTATTATAATGGGCTGAAAATTTCGATGCCGAGTTTTCAACGCTTTTGTCTTTTAGGAAAAATGAAAAACGATTTTGTCTTTTAGGAAAAAACAAAAAAAAAATCCTATTCCTTATCCAATAAAAAGGAAAATATTATAATGGGCTGAAAATTTCGATGCCGAGTTTTCAAATCCAAAACACCTGCCCCAGAACCTAAATCTCGAGTTTCAGTCATTGGTATATGGGTGGGTGTTTGTGACATTGGTACCTACATGGGTGGGTGTTTGTGACATTGGTACATGGGTTGGTGTTTGTGACATTGGTGCATGGGTGGGTGGTTGTGACATTGGTACATGGGTGCGTGTTTGTGACATTGGTACATGGGTAGGTGGTTGTGACATTGGTACATGGGTGGGGGTTTGTGACATTAATACATGGGTGGGTGACATTGGTACATGGGTGAGTGGTTGTGACATTGGTACATGGGTGGTTGGTTGTGATATTGGTACATGGGTGGGTGGTTGTGACATTGGTACATGGGTGTTTGGTTGTGACATTGGTGGGAGTTTGTGACATTGGTACATGGGTGGGTGGTTGTGAGTTTGTGACATTGATACATGGGTGAGTGTCACCTTTCTGTGAATTAGATATCTCAAGAATGGTAAGTGCTAGACACTTGAAATTTGGTATGCATGTTATTTTTTGCCGAGCACGAACCACGAAGCTTTTGGTTGAAATCTTTCTACTGTGGGTGGTTACTTGCAGCTTTTTTGCCATTTTCAAGAATCCTGTCTAAAAATTGCCAGAGCCTTAAAATTTGGTATGATACTTTATAGGTACATAAAACACGATAAATCCTAGCGATATTTTGTTGACAACTACAGGGACCAATGGCTGAAACTCAGTATTTTGGTTCAGGGGAAGCCAAAACATATTTTGCCATTGAAAATTCGACATCAAAACTTTCAGTTCATTACAATACTATAGTAGAGATCGTGAATAAAAATCTCGACATCTTTGAACACTTATTACAAGAAGTTCAAAGAGACTACACGTGAGTGGTGAAAGTTTAAAATTAATGTTTACAAGTTATGAGTTATCATATCACAAACGACGACATATATAAGGGACTGCTTAGCATCCCAGGGGTTAGTCAAGTCAGAGAGAGGTGTCACGAGATCACAGGCTGCTTAATAAGTTATTCTACAACCCCACTGGAGCGTTTCCTTATTCCATCGTCTTTCTTACAGGCTGGATTTGACTCAAAGGACCACAAGTCCTGCGATATTACTTTCTTCTTCTCTTTATTGATTAGAAAAGTGGTGAACCCAAAAAAATCAACATTCACGTCCGTCACAGCCTGACCTGTTTCTTCTTCTTCCCCTAATAAATGGTGTTTTGTGTGTGTGTTTCAGTATTCTCGCTGATCCTCGTGTTTCTCCTCCGATATATTGCTGGATTCGTTGTATGGCTGGTGCTGATTGGGGTAACTGTAGTCAGTATTGCAGGCACAGTATTCTTGTGGTTAACTTGGAACGATAAAACTAAAATTAAAAATCGTACACCTGTCATAGAAAGTGAAATCAATACTTACTTCATGTACGCTATAATTGCAACGTTCGTCACATTTGGTAAGTATTATGCGTCTATGACACGTTGAATACATCAGTTCCCGTTAGATCACTGAAGTGAAGCAACGTCCAGCGAGGTTGTACCATGTGGGTGTCCATATGAGTTCGTCGGCTGTTTTTCCGATCCAACCCAGACTGGTTAAGGTCAATGTGGGTAACTGGTTTGCACGTTTACAGCGGATGGAGGGTGAAACCGCCCTCTCGAATGACCAATAGATCAATAGATGTTGAGACGTTAGCCAAAAAAAGCAAAAGTGTACGTCTAGTTTTAAACCACGATTTTTCTTTTGTTCTGTCCTGAAAGTTTTTCAAAGTCCCCTCCTTTTTTTTAGGTGTCTTGGTGATCATTTTGGTGATGAGAAAAAGAATCTCTCTTGTGGTGAAACTATTCAAAGAAGCCGGCAAAGCTATTGCTGACATGCCCTTACTGTTAGTTCAACCACTGGTGACATTTGTAGCTTTGGCACTTGTGTCCGCTCTGTGTGTCTATATGGGAATTTTAATTCAAGGTGGAGGCTTTTTAGCAGTCGACCCTAATCAACATGCATATTACAAAAAAGATTTTGCCATGAAGGTAAGATGGAAGTTGCAGTTTTTATTTGCCCAATATTAATAAAATTTGGTAAAAAAGTGTCATTACTCCCTATCACACATCACACTACGAGGGTCGGTTCTACGCACCAGGACGACTTGGAATGCCTACCATCACAGTTCCAGCTAAGGGAAATTGGGTCAAAATTAGAACCCAAATATGACCTATATAACAAATTTTATCAAAATCGCTAAGTGGAAATTAGGTCAAAATTAGAACCCAAATATGACCTATATAACAAATTTTATCAAAATCGCTAAGTGGAAATTGGGTCACAATTAGAACCCAAATATGACCTATATAACAAATTTGATCAAAATCGCTAAGTGGAAATTGGGTCACAATTAGAACCCAAATATGACCTATATAACAAATTTTATCAAAATCGTTAAGTGGAAATTGGGTCACAATTAGAACCCAAGTATGACCTATATAACAATTTTTTTCAAAATCGGTAATTGGAAATTGGCAAAAGTGTACATCACGGCGGACAAATAATTAAAATTTGATATTTTTGGTTTCAAGGTACGTAGACGTACCTTGAAACGTAAAATATCAAATTTTAATTATTGGTATTTTTTCATTATTAATAATTATATACCAAATTATTGCA
The DNA here is from genome assembly GCA_012654025.1 of Pachypsylla venusta. NCBI lineage: Eukaryota > Metazoa > Arthropoda > Insecta > Hemiptera > Aphalaridae > Pachypsylla > Pachypsylla venusta. The sequence goes on along the minus strand of CM022882.1, from coordinate 7,366,847 downwards.
ATATAGTCAACTGCCGGTAAGTAAAATAATGTTTTCACGGTCATGGCTCGCGATGAAAGTCAGTCTCCCCTCTTATTAACGAATTTTTACCCCAAAATATAACCTGAAGTTGCGTTTAGAAAAATAAAATCTAAAACTTCAGTCTGTTATTTTTTTTTTAGTTTTCATTTAATCGAGAATCAAGTTTGCTCTTCGTTTGTTTAGTCCCTAACCCGGTGTACTTGTCTCCATTTTGAATGAATTTTCTTTTGCTTTCAGTTCGCTCGTGTTTACGATCTCTTTATTTGGTTTTGGCTGGTTCAATTTTGTATCGGCTGTCAACATATGGTTATTGCTGGCTCCGTGGCTACTTGGTTCTTCACTCGTGACAAGACTCGTATAGACTCACCCATCAGTACAGCGGTGTCCAATCTATTTTCCTATCATTTGGGCTCAGTCGCTCTTGGATCTTTTATTATTGCTCTTATTCAGATTGTGCGCGTGATTTTGACAACTATTAAGAATACAATGAAGGATGCCAAGAATGAGACCATACGGTCCATGTATTCTTGCATGGAGTGTTGCTTCTCATGTTTGGAGAAGGTCGTTCAGTATTTGACGAGAAACGCGTACATTGAAGTGGCCATGTTTGGGGAGAGCTTTTGTCGAGGTAAATTATTATTCAACTTTTAATCTAAGTGCATATTTCCTTGTGCTAGTCATCTTCATAGATTTACAACCATGGCGCTGGTTTGCAACAACTCGCCATGAGTTGTTGATACTTGGGACCCCTTACGGATAATGCAGTAGCTTCTACTTGCTTTCTGCTCAACACTTGTAAGCAAAAGGATATCATTTCTGACCCTTTCCTTAGTCGCCTTTTACGACTGGCATGGACTTGAGTGCCTTGGAAGTATTCTATTTATGTCCCCCTATCTACAGGGGACGTTAGTATGTGTCAATTTTTGTGGAAGTCATAGCATTACAAGGTGTTTTTAACAATCGCTCCATTATCATTGAGCTATCCTGCGCTGGTTTTGACAGAAGGAATCTTGACTCCCTCTGCCCAGAAAACCTAATACTAATTTGATCCCAAGTATAAGTGCAGCTCTAAAGAGGGAAATGACAATGGCACAGCGCCTTACCTGACTGAACGTTGAAATGATGATGATGGTTATATTACACCTACTGGTCAACCAGGTTAAAGTTTATTATTCACTATTTACACAATATTTATATACATAAGTTAAGTTAAAGACACTTTAAGGTTTATTATTAATTATGGTTACAAACCAAGGGTTGCTCAAAGGTTAACTTTTGGCATGAAACTGTAGGTGGTTGCTTTAGGTAGCACAACTTTTTAGGCAGGCGGTATAACTTTATTTGGTCTCATTACGATGGTTACAGCAACGAAGTTAAAGGAGAACTGATTTATATTACATAATTAATTTGTCGTTTGGTTTTTAATGGGGTTTGGCGCATGTTCAGTTGGTGCCCTACCCCCCAAAAACAATAAAGCAAATCATGTCCTCCCCAGTTCCAGAACCCAACTCTAGGGATTCGGCACAAGGCCCGAATGGTGCAAGAGTTTTTAGTGATAAGCGACTACATGAGAAGAACAAGTTTGTTTATTTTATTAATACAAGATGAACGTCCCCCCAAACCAGAGGGTTTAGGAACGTTTTGATCGGCCATGCCTCGATGATAAAGTTGTTGTTGTTTTTTTTTGTAAAGTTTATCCTTAAAACCTCTTCACCATTCGGAAAAAAAACTATTGTTCCATTCGGGTCTTGTGTCGCGTCCGAACTTTAGTGCCTTAACTTCTGCCCCGAGTCATGTATGTATAAATAAACAAAAATTATTTGTTTATCTATAATCTATAAATTGATAACAGCAAGAACATGTTTTTTTTTTTAAAAAAAATGTCGTATTTGATAATAGTTTACGATACGGGACCAACCATTATAGTGTAAATCTGGTGTAAATGTTACCTAACTTGTGTCTCACATATTATTTGACTTCCAGGTGGACAACAAGCCTTCTCTCTACTCGCTGCTAATGCATTGCGTGTGGCTGCTATCAATTCCGTTGGTGACTTTGTATTATTCTTGGGCAAAGTTCTGGTTGTGGCCAGCACTGTTCTACTTGGATTCAACCTGATTGATCCTATTCAAGGGATTCGACATTTAGGAGTTCCTCTCACTATTGTAGGAGTTGCGTCCTATTTTATAGCACATTGTTTCTTCACAGTATACGAGGTAAGTTGAAATATTTGTTTATCAGGGTGTTGGTTGGTTTCTAATGCTAGAAATTGACGACTATGTCATTTTTCTTGTGGCCTCCCAATATTTTCCGGTTATATTATTTTGATCTGAAAGGGATGGACAGACCAAAATATGTTCACCATTCATGTCTGCTTGTTGGGAACATAATGGACATTGGAGAGTCTCTACAGCCTATTCTGTGGGGGTGCTGGGCTAGGCAGTCATAAGTCTTAGTTTGGCAACTGCTTCTTTACGTGGGAGATCAGGGATTATGTTTGGGTTTACTGTGAGGTCTTTCCATCTCTTCTCTTTTTCTGCTTGGATTATCCATTGTTTGTGGTGTTTATGGTTTTGCAGTTTTATCAGCCGTTTAGCGGAGTGGAAAGGTAGATTTCTCATGGGGGGTGGCTAAAATCTCTGATCCTTTCTTTGCCAAGGTGTGTACTTTCTCGTTGCCTCATTTTATTATTAAAGTCAGGGACATGTTCAGCTCGTGAGGGAAATATTGAAGATCAAGTTGATTTTATTATTAAAGTCAGGGACATGTTCAGTTCGTGAGGTAGATTAGTGGGAGCGAACTCGATTTGTGACCCATACATTTTCGAAGGTGATGGAGGGAACTAGGATTCGTCCGAAAATAATTCTAAGAACATCTCTTTAAAATGTATGATTATTCGATGGGATTTTACATTTTACCCTTCATACTGAGAAGTTACAATATAGCTTAGATAGGGCCACCATTTATACAAAATTGTAAAAATAAATAAATGAAAATATCAAATAATTTTTTAAAAAATTGCTGAAAATTCGCTAAAACCACATTCAGCCTACTTAGGGCCGGGAGTAGCCAGCATTCTCCAGGGCTCAAATCTACGTGGTTATCCACCAAGTAAAACTTCGCTGAACGTTGCTAAACTTCAAAGATCTTACAGGAACTGGTGTATTTAACGTGTTATAACCTTGATAAAGAGACGTTGAACTAAATAAAAACCGCCAGTGTCTATGGCGGTTTTTATTTAGTTTTCCCACGCCCAACCTAACTAGATCAGGAGGACTACTGGGAACAGACTATTAGATACCGTGGGAAATTATAATTAATTAATTAATTTAATTGTGTGATTAAGATAGCAATTAAGAAGAATCTATCTTCGAATTATTCAAATCAATGTTCTATTTAGCCATCGTCTATGGCACGTTGAATACTTCAGTTCTCGTTCGATCACTAGAGTTAAGCAACGTCCAGCGAGCTTGTTCCATGTGGATGTCCACGTGGGTTCGAGCCCTCGTGTTGCTGGCTATTTTTCCGGCCCAACCCAGGCTGGGTGAGTTCAATGTGGGTAGCTGGTTTACAAGTTTCCAGCGAATGGAGGGTAAACCCCTCGTCTCGAATGACCAATAGACGTAGAAGAGACGTTAAGATGTCTCTTCAACGTCTATCGGTAGAAGATTCTTTTTAGTTTATCCTGGATTGAACGATTTTGCTCATTTTTGGAAGAATGTAGAAACATGTTAATATGAGGTTAAATGATTTTGATGGCTCTTGGCTAGAACTGTAATGATAATGCGTTCGATATAATCCTAGCGGAAAATGAATCAGTGACTGCGTTTTTCGTAAACCAGTGGAAAACCCCTCCTTTTTTGTGCCCCATCAATGAACGCTATAATAATTAATTTTTATTTTATTTTTCAGATGGTGATCGATACAATCTTCCTTTGTTTTTGTGAGGATTGCCAGATCAATGATGGCCAATCCAAACCTTACTTTATGAGTGCCGCTCTCATGGAGTTTGTAGATTCTTCCAATAGAAAGTTGAGAGTCGGAGATGCTAACAACGAGTTATAAGAAACCGTACACTATACATACGGACCGTACACTCTAATCCCAAATTGAGAGTCGGAGATGAGGAAAAAGAGTTATAAGAAACCGCACACCCCAATTACACTTTAAGCGTACAAACAAACGTACATTTTATGTAGCAGGAATATAATCTGCGTTATTTATATTTTTTTATTTTATATTTATATACGCAAGTTGTTGCGTAACTGTGCTTGCATCAACTTGCGTTTAATTTAAGTTTAAGTTTGTATTTTTCAATTTGGAATCCGGACATGACTTGAGATAGAAAATTTTAGTATTTCTATTAAAAGTGCATAAGTATACAACAGGTGCCGCTACCTCAGAATAGGCTAAATATTTACTAGCATATCAAATCGTAATAGGTGACTTTGGGCACAGAGAAAATTTCAGTATTTCTATTGGAACTGGATAAGTATACAACAGGTGCCGCTACCTCAGAATAGGCTAAATATTTACTAGCATATCAAATCGTAATAGGTGACTTTGGGCACAGAGAAAATTTCAGTATTTCTATTGGAA
>CM022882.1:7327428-7353354 GCA_012654025.1 Pachypsylla venusta | reverse complement strand
TTGGAGGAGGGGGCGTTCGGGGGGGGGGGGGTTAGTATTTTCTAAATTTTACTTGATCCCTGTTTTAACCCTCGTAAACTCTTGGAATGGCTGATCATTATTTTGAAAACTATGTCCTTTCTTTAAGGGACTAAACGGCCACTTAAAACTTTCTCGCTTTGGGTTGATATGTATGTTAAGATTTAAGATATCGGACCGCGACCTGCCGACTTCGGTCAAATAACTGGAAATTCGGTCGTAACCTAAACGGTTTGACATTTTTTTAGTTCTGATAATTTTCCTGAAGTCATAGACCGATTTTGAGGTGGTGGGGGGAGGTCATTCCCATAAATTTTTCGCTATGTGCTACCGTATTGGAACAGACAACCCCTACCACATAGGTACTTATGTGGTGGGGTGGTACTGAGTCAAGAGAACACGTATACAAGATAAAAAAAACACTTGACTTTATGTTCTAGAATTTAAAAGTATTATTTGCGATACGCGCATTTCGGATGATGTCATTCTTGCTAATGGCATAAAATCAGAAATACGCGTATCGCATAATATATTTTAAAATTATAGAATTTCATGATTTTTATTTTGTAATTTCATGATTTTTATTTCTTGTATTTGATATTTCTACCAAGTATTTAGTCGAAGAGTACGTATGTTAATAAATTACAATAAACCGATAGCATACACATTACATATTGGTTCCAGCGTTTTTTTCTTTTTCTTTCCAGTCTTCGTAGTCATTTTTGGAAAGCCTCGACTGAAAATTGTTGTACCCTCGGGACGGTGCGTCAAAAAATCAAACCCATTACTTAATTATCAGACCCCGTACAACTAAAAAGAAGAACAAACAAAAAGCTAAGCTATGGTCTAAAATATGAAAACATGTAGCACCAGACCAAAACAAATGAAAACAATTTGGACACGAAAAACAAAAATGCATCAACGGTGGTAAGTCGTTTGCAGCGAACCAGAATCAAAATGAGCTCTGTCAATTTACGAAGAGATTTCTTACATTTAAGGGCAATCGTCGATGGCTATTGAGAGTCAAATTTATTCGAATCGTCGATGGCTATTGAAGAGTCAAATTTATTTGACTCATCGATGGCTATTGACAAGTCAAATTCATTTGAATCGTTGATGGCTATTGACGATCAAATTTGACTCATCGATGACTATTGACGAGTCAAATTTATCTGACTCATCAACAGTCGTAACTTTTGAAAGTTCCCCGACGACCGTTCAGAGATGACTCATGAGATTCCGTGTATTAGAATATTTACCCTGCAATGGGCGCTAACGGCAAACCTTCTCTATTCGAACACGTCTGTTACAGGGATGTAATATTTGGCGATTGTAATCTGTTCATATCAAAAACAACTGTCCTACATAGTGGTGATATGATGAACAAATACATCAGTAATTATAAGATTACGTGTGAAAGAATTCCACCCGTAAACGGCCGTTACAGTTTTCGATTCGAATAGACGAGTACTCTTGAGATTGTCAAGGGTTCACTAGGGACACTTTTTGCAGGGAAAACAATCAATATCTTCTATCTACGTTTTAATAAATCCGTAAGTTTACCAGAACCAAAATTTGAATTGCATACCTCTTTTTACGTTTCGGTGGCAGAGTGTGAATCGCAGTCGGCTTGCAACAAGGGAGGTACGAACCTGTTCAGGTCAAAAAATTCAGAAAGGTTTTATTTTTATTTTCTTCCATTTTCTCCTTTGTCTGGGTGTAACTCAGCCTCCTGAGGACAAATGAGTAGCTACCCTAATAACGACACGTGTCAAAATGAGGTAAATGTCACGTATTAACTTATCTGGGTGTAACTCAGCTTCCTGAGGACAAATGAGTAGCTATCCTAATAACGACACGTGTCAAAATTATGAGGTAAATGTCACGTATTAACTTGTCCGTGTGTAACTCAATCTCCTGAGAACAAATGAGTAGCCACCCTAATAACGACACGTGTCAAAATTATGACGTAAATGTAACGTATTAACTTAAGACAAATTGATATTGGAATGGTTGTAAAAATACCTTGTAATACTATGATGTCCCCCATGAAATGTGACAAAAAAACTAACATTTCCGTCTTTTTGAAGCCTGTAATAGACGGATAGAATATCAATATTAGCTTTGAATAGACATTCTTCGGGTACCCAAAATAAATTGATAGAGATCATTTGCTATTGCTATTACATTTTTGTTTTGTTTTTTCAAAAAAAAAAAAAAAAAAAAAAAAAAAAAAANAAAAAAAAAAAAAACCGAAGCGAAAATATAGAATCAAACCAAACAGGACAATGGGAGAACACTGTGGTGAATCTATTATTGAGACTGTTTTCAGCACAAAGTCAGAAACCCAATCTTCATAGATTGACATATTTTTTTAAAAAAACGTAGGAATATTGTTAACTAGACGATTCAATTGACGATTTCTAATCGAGTTTGACCTAAAGTTTTGATTAAAAATAGAAATGTAGGTTTTTTAACAACAAGAAAATCACAATGGCCCTGTAGAAATTTGAGGAGAAAAAAAAATCCCAAAGACCGTTAAAAGGCCTTTCAAAGGTCTTCGAAGAAATAAAAGATTCTGATTGGTCGATCATGTGTTTCTCTTGGTATTGAAATGAAAAACATGGTTAAAGATCTGTTCGCACATTGTCTACTAGAAGAACAAATATTATTCGGGTCTGAATTGTAGAAATGGTCATAGTTTGCGGCCAAAAAAATTTGTAATGTACTCTATAGTATCGAATACTGCCTTCAAGAATTCAAATCAATTGACTTTCGTATGGATTCCGACCAAGGCCCGAATGGAGCAACATTTTAGCCGAATTGATTCAATAGTTTTTAGGGATCAGCAAACTTCATGAGAAGAACAAGTTTATTTATTTTATCAATAAAAGAGTTAAGATGAACGTCCCCCCCCCCAGAGGGGTTGGCAAACGTTTTGATCGGCCATGCCTCAATGATGAAGTGGTTTTTCCGGTAAAATCTCGAAGTTTATCCCTAAAAAATCTTGCATCAATTCGGATAAACTGTTGCTCTATTTGGGCCTTGTGTCGCGTTCAGTTTACATCGATTACATAATATAGCGACGTTCGAGATCCGTACCAAGCACGACAATAGTAATGCTATGGGAGTGCACTTACACTCAAGCTATCATGTGACGTCACAAGCGATTTCGTAAAATTCAACAGTTGCAAGTGCCCCATTTATGTTCCCGAGGAATGTAAAAGTCTTTGAGACTTACAGACTAAGAGGTAAATTCTAGAATCCAGATCAAATCGGTTGACTTCTACTCATCTTACAACACAGCAAGTTGTTCTCCCATCCCATTGTTACAATTTTAAAAAAATAGTAAATAATAATTAAAACTGGTTATACATCAATGTTCATAGAGGCACCAAGTTCGACAATTGAGACCAGTTTGACGTACAAGGTCTCCAAAAATATAGCTTTACCGAAACAATCAATGGATGCGACTTCTGAATTATTAAGGATCCCAAAAGAAATAGACTCCTTAAGTGGAAGGTTACCACTGGGCGAGGTTAATGACTGAGGAATTTTCTAACACCTAACCCTTAAAGCACAAAGGCTGGGATCCCACTGAGAACAACATTTCGCCGGAAAACGTTGCATGTTCGATGTTCCTCCAGAATCAAATGAGATCGAATCCATGCTGACTGTAACATGCTCCGCAGATTTTATATATAAAAAAAGAAGAACCGAGACTTGTAATTTGTGATCAACTGATTGGTAAGATTACACTTGTATAATGAGTGCTACGTGCAGTGGAGGATACAGGTGTTCAGTTGAGGGCGTGCGATCAAGCGTTGAGCTCAAATCTGATGTGATATTAGTACTTATTAAAAATGATTTTTTTAGGAAATAAGTCTATAAAAGATGTTCAAGGAAAATAGCTCAACTGTTAACAACAGACTTCGCAATTAGCCATCATTAATGAAATTGAATCTGTAATTTTTAAAATGAATATTTTACACACGAAATTGAAGCATGAATGCGTTTTCTTTTAAACACAAATTTCTAAAGTCTGTTTTCGAGGGGCGTGGGGCTAAGCTGAGGGAGGGGGGGGGGCGATCGCCCCTACCGCCCCCCTGTATTCGCTACTGGCTACGCGTTTATTGTGAAATACAAGTTACACAAACATAGCAACACCAGAAAAAAGGGAATTGAGGAGCGCGGCAGCGCTCCGCCCGCCTAGTCAAATACAATGAGCGTTGCACAAGTGATATATTACTTCACGTCACAAAGTGCACTTTTCAGGTCCCNAGATATGCAATTGAGGCGGGCACTGTTTTGATTTCAGTGCTTTTTATGACTAATGACTTGGCGGGAACTTTTTACCGCGAAGTGGTTTTTTAGGGGAATTCATTTTACGCTATTCAAATGATTGCCCGGGAGCAAACACATCGATTATGTATTCTGCACATGACGTCATGTGATCGCTTCGACTCATTGTTTGGTGTCTCTATGAACATTGGCTTTTACATAAAATACAAAATGACACTCAAAATTTTGTTTATAACTAGTTCATAACAGCCATGCGTGGTTCTTAATATAATAAAAACTAAATACGAAGTACATGTTCTGGAACTGGGGAGGAGTGTCTGGCAACACTTTGAATGTTTTTAACCCAATTAGAGAGGCCGGCCATGCCTCTATTGCGTATGTACAACCGTTCAACATGGACCTATGACGGCCAATTTTTGGAAAACACAAGTTTTTGTTGCCAGACACTCCTCCCCGGTTCCAGACCCCGAAGTACATTATTAAGTGTGAAGATAACCAAACCAATAAGCAATAAGAGAGTGGGAAGAATACATGTGACAAATCAGAGCTTGAGAATAATATGTGTATATGTTACCGGTAATAATTCAGGCATTGTATAGAATGATCAGTCATTCTATACAATGCTGGCCGTTTTTAGTTAAAGTAATAAATAATTTATTTTATACTTTGCCTAGTCAGTTTATGAAATGACTAGGAATTCTATATACTGTCTAACTTGTCATTCGTCATAGTATAGAATGCGCATCTGTAAACTAGATTGGCCTAGGAAAAACTGAGTTCTTGATGCAGAGAAGTTTTTAAGACGAGACATGACCATAAAACGTTTCCCAACCTCTCTGGTTGGGGGGTGGGTGGGGGTATTAAATACAATCATAAGGAATAGTACAAAATAACATACATATTAGCAAGCACATAGTGATGCAGGATACCTACANCCCCCCCCCCCCCCCCAACCAGAGAGGTTAGGAAACGTCTTTACGGCCATGTCTCACCTCAAAACCTTATAAATATACATGCCTCACCTCAAAACCTTATAAATATACTTTCTATAGTCATCCTATAGAATGCCTAGTCAATGTATGAAATATTCTTTTATGAAATATTCATACATTGACTGCCCCTTTTAAAAATTCTATAGAGGCATTGTATAGAATGACGCATTTTACACATTGCCTGTATGATATCTATACAATCAGAGCGTGGAAATAATGCATTTGATCAATCAAGATCATGGGAATGATGGATGCGGCCAATCACAGCAAGGGAATAATGCACGTGACCAATCAGAGCAAATTAATATCAAGGGAATGATATAAGAAGATTGGTAATCACATCATAATAAGTACTCTTTTTTTACATAAAAAATGTCCTTTGGACAATATTAATTAACTTTTAAATAAATCAAAACAAAACACTTACCAAAAACACTATTTATAATTATTTATGAAGAAACTAGTTTCGAATCATTCGATTCATCCTCAGTCTAGTCGAGTCGAAGGATGGAATTTGACTGAAATCCTTCGACTCGACTAGATTGATGATGAATCGAATGATTCGAAACTAGTTTCTTCATCAATGATTATGAAAATTGTTTTGTTTTCATTTATTTAAAAGTTAATATTTATTATATTAACGCTTATATTTAACATATTATTCAAAGATTTAAACAATATTAATTAATTTCTTTCAAAATCTAGACGTTTCATTAAATTACATTAAAATAGCATGCAAAAGAAACAAAACAAAAAAACAAATGTAGCATATTTCATAAATAAATAGCCCAGTCAAATTACACAAAAGAAGGTCAATCGAAGGGAAAAAAATCCCGGAGGTTGTTCCTTAGTACCATTCTTCGGTTCTAAGGAATCCTTAGTACTACTCTTAGGTACTAAGGAAGGCTGTTCCTTAGTACCATTCTTAGATACTAAAGAGGGTTGTTCCTGGGTACCGGTTTCTCCGGGATTTTTATAATGTGACAAGATTTATCTAAATTGAATGTACTAAAATTGACTAACAGAAAGTCGATTGATTAATTAAAACAAATCGAGTGTAAGGTATGCCTATGATACTCTCATAGCCAAGTCACACAGTCTTAGTTGATATGATCAGCTGATCATGAACGCAAGGTATGCCTATGATACTCTCATAGCCAAGTCACACAGTCTTAGTTGATATGATCAGCTGATCATGAATGTAAGGTATGCCTATGATACTCTCATAGCCAAGTCACATAGTCTCAGTTGATATGATCAGCTGATCATGAATGTAAGGTATGCCTATGATACTCTCATAGCCAAGTCACACAGTCTCAGTTGATATGATCAGCGGATCATGAATGTAAGGTATGCCTATGATACTCTCATAGCCAAGTCACACAGTCTCAGTTGATAAGATCAGCTGGTCATGAATGTAAGGTATGCCTATGATACTCTCATAGCCAAGTCACACAGTCTCAGTTGATATGATCAGCTGATCATGAATGTAAGGTATGCCTATGATACTCTCATAGCCAAGTCACACAGTCTCAGCTTGGTATAACTTTATATGTCGTCATAAATATACACACACATTTGGTGTACATTTATATGACATCATATACACACATTTGGTCATAAATATACACACACATTTGGTGCACATTTATATGACATCATATACACACATTTGGTATAACTTTATATGACGTCATAAATATACACACACATTTGGTGTACATATTGCGTATGTAAATAATTATGACCAGCTGATCATTATCAACGGGTTGTCAGTTAACTGTAGACTGGCCATGAATCCAGAGAAAGCAATGCCAGTAATGTGGCAAAGTGAATGCTTCTTGTTTAAAAGTTTCTAAATAAATACTGCATACTGCGTGTACCAAAAGTCTGAGACAATCTTTTGAACGGCTCTTCATGTGGAGTTTTGAAATTTTGCATGGCAAATTAAACCACCTGTGATGGTGTGACCAATTTTTCAAAGGCGGGTCCCATGTGGCCCCCAGGGGGTCTACACTTTTTTTCTTAAATACGAACCCCCATCTTGTGATACATTTTCAGAAATACAATAAGTACTTTGCAAACAATTTCACACGTCTAGCGTGTCTGTTTTCAAAATGGCGGCCATTTGAAAATTCCTAGACATGACATCCAAGTATCTAATTTTATTGTATTTCTGAAAATGTATCACGAGATGGGGGTTCGTATTTAAAAAAGAAAGATTGAGCCCCCTGGGTCTACATGGGACACGTCCCTGAAAAATTGGTTACACCATCAGGGGGTTTAATTTGGGATATAATACCATGCAAAATTTCAAAACTTCAAATAAAGCCGTTCAAAAGATATTCAGGTGGTCTCAGACTTTTGGGACACACAGTATATTTTTTAAAGACAACCCTGAAAATGTTTATGATGAGTAAAATTCAACATTAGGGGTATTTCGAGTTTAGCTTTTTTTTTTTTTTAATATTAGCTTTTTTTTAATATTAAAAAATAAAGTTGTGAAGTGAAAAGATAAAAATGAAAAAAACAAAACATTAAACAAAAAGGTGTTTCTTTTGGTTTGGTTTAAATAAATTGAGGAGGTATTTTTTGTGAGTCGCTTGCAAAGGTTCATTAGTGAAAATAATAAACCCAAAATATCATACATTTCTAAACCGCAAATGAACGAAAAAATGTATTCATTTAATATTATCTTTTATTAAAAATTTATTAAATGTAATGAAGCATTCATACTAAGCAGTGACAGTGGCGTGACCGACAAGTCATATTAAGCAGTGACAGTGACGAGACCGGCAAGTGATCCGCCTGGTAAAAATAAGAAATATTCTTCAAGGCATTTAAAGGAACATGTTCAATGTTCATAGTAGACGGGTATGGCGACAGTGCATCACTCATCACTGTGAGCTGACGATCAGCGGAAATAACTTTGCCGACACTGTCGACGCTAAATGCGAATACTTCTTAATATTTTCTTTAAAAAATATTCGAAGTGGTAAGAAAGAAGTTAAAAGGAGGTGTGTAAAGATTAAAATTATTCACAACTTAAAATATAAATATTCAAAACTTTTGAAATATATAAAAGCACTTAAAATACGGCCCGTATTGAATTTCACTTCAGTTGGTTCTCATTTCAAGAGTTGAGAACGGCAGAGTTAACATACCTGACACGACACCACAACGACACGACAGATTACCCCCAAACAAAACCAGACCAAGCAGAAAAATCGAAAAACCCGTTTCTCAAATTTTCGATCCGACCAGGATTCGAATCCGTCACTTCCTTGGTGCAAGCCGAGTGGGATGCCACAGAGACGTCCGTGATATATTACTATATAAATTAAGTATATTTATAAGTTAAGAAATATTTAATTTTAATATGTAAATGTCTTTGGAGACTAATTTTCTTTTTTTAAGGAGATAATTTTTAATTTTAATTTTCGTCATATGACTTTTTCATTTTAGACAGTAATTGTCTAAAATGAAAAAGTCATATGACGGAAATTAAAATTAAAAATTATCTCCTTAAAAAAAGAAATATTTAATTTATAATTTATTGCATTGCGATCAACTTCAATGTTTATGTATGAGATCGAACTAAGCATAACTGAGACCATTGACAGATGGGTGCTCGATAAACATCTGAAACAGTGGAACACCATCTGAGGTTTATGGTCTTTCACGTCATCTTTGAATGCAACTCCCTACTTACATGGAAACTAACAATGGGCTAACTACATCCATGAAAAACACTTGTCAAAAAAAAGGTGAACAGTCTTGCTCAGAGCTCTGGTCTTCGCTAACTGGACGAACAAGCTACTTTTGCTGAGAAGGCTTTAGTGTTGTTATAGCCCTAAAGGGGAATATAGGACACGAATATACGAATGTTTATCTGTGTTTCAACTATTCATCGCTAGAGATCACTATTACATCATCCGACATAGGAAAAAGTATCGGATGTACCGATAAATATTATGTTGTAAGTTGTAAGGATTTCTCCTGATTGGTCGACAAATGTCGTTGTGTGTCGTGTCGGAGACTTGACCGAATAAAACTTTAAACTGTTTGTTTACAAATATAGGCAGGAGGAGGGGGAGGCAACGTTGTCGCTCTTACTTTTCAATTCATTTTGGGCAACAACATTGTAAACCATAGGTATGTATCAGTGTCAATGCATTGGTTGAGTTACGGTAAGGTGTTGATTTGATATCGTCAACGGATGACTACTCGTTGAGGGAGTAGTATTACTTGATTTTGATATACCTGTGAATAACAAAACATAAATTAATGCGAGGAAGTAATGTGCGATAAGAACATGATAATAAGAAGACAAGGTATGTTTTTGAGTGGAAAACGCTGACGTCATGAGTATCACTTTTTTTTAATATTTAGCTAACCATTCCGAATAGCCATATATGTTAAAAATAGTCTTTTTAACTTATATGGTTATTCGAGACAAGGGTTTTACCTTCTATTACAAACCAGCTAACCACCTTGATCTCACCCAGCTCGGGTTGCGCCGGGAATAGCCAGCATCACGAGGGCTCGAAACTAGGTAGACACCACCCAGTAAAATCACGTTGGACGTTGTTTAACTTTACGGAACTGGTGTATTAAAAAATAAACAAAAGTGAGAAGTTAGTAACACGGATTTTACCTAGTCTTCTTACTCTCACGATTTAAGAGAGCAATCAAAAGTAAAGTCGGTCCAAAATGAGAAGTCTATAATATCTGTTTTAAACTATCCTTAAATATTTCCGACATGATAGCTAGCTAAAGGAATTAACTTTAAAAAAGCGGTAAAAACACCAGCGGTATATTTGATTGCATCCAAAAGTTTCGAAGTTTACTGAGACCCCAAATATGACAACATATCAAATTTCAAATCTCTAGCTCTTACCATTCTCTTTTTAGACAGAAGTACTCAAAATCGCTAAAATCCACAAAAAACCGCCGAGGATGTATTCTATTGTACCCAAAAGTTTCGGGGCACAATTAGAGCCCCGATGGGACCTATATACCAAATTTTACAAAATCGATCAACGCTAAGTGGCAAAAGTGCTCATCACTTATTTTATTCGATTTTTAAATTCTACGTACCTTGAAACGTAATATATCAAATTTTGAGTGTTTTTTTTCGTGATGATTCTAACGGTTCATATTGAAAATAATAAACCAAAAAGTACCTTTCCTGCAAAGTTTTTGAAACGATTTCAACATTTGAACGAAATCCTACAATTTAAATAGAGAGTACAACAGACATGTCAGCAGTCAGCAGGCAGTAAAAAAAGTGACCTCTCAAAATTAAAAATATTGTGATAGATATGCTGACAGAATTGTCTTTGTAGTGAAATTGGGTTGCTAGCTACGTCCTAATGTTCCAGAGATAGATTTGGTTGAATCTTGTAATGCTGTGATGATTTGTCAATCGTTAATGAAACCAAAATGAACCAGTTCTTGAGATATGTCCTCACGTTGGTTGGGTCAACTTGGAGTTTACCAACTCCAACCCCAAAGATCATCACTATCAGCAAAACACCAAATATCGTTCACATCCCTTGTTATAGCTTTTTTTCAAAGGGGGGGGGGCAGGAGCACCTACCAGTCGGTCTACACAAGATGCTACACTAAATGACTGGAACCAAATAAAATCCAAATCCCCTCAGTAAACGCCTGACTTCCAGTAGACATGTGACTTAATCTTACCGAAGTAACAAAATTCCGGAAGTTACCAGTTGTTGTTAACGACTCCCACTGTGTCTCGAGACCAAGGAAGGCGGCCACTCTAACAGGATCTGTCCATAATGCTGATGGCTCTGGTTGGGTTTGATGGACAGTTGAATAAATGATTTACATCATGAGCAGTCAGCATACATAGAGGTCAACGATCAGATACTTTAGGCTTTAGCCAGGATTTATACACCAGCTCTTTGAAGAAGAATCTGGAGCAGCACGGCCGGGATGAACAGCTTCAACCAACGCAACGGAAGAAAACATGGTGAATTTTCGTTGGGACGGTGTTGATGGTCTTTGGCCGTGCCCGAGGGCACGGATATCCCTGGTCCGAAGAACCAACCATCTTGAGGGCCGAAGCTACCAGTTTCAGAAGATAGTGAATTGATATAACTTGATGAAACTTCTATTACTACTACCAGACCTTGAGATAACGTGGTACCACTGTCAGCCTCGGCCACGTTACACGTCAGTTGACGGTTCATCTTGTAATGCTGTGACGTTATGACTTACCTATGGAGTCTTGTAATGTCTCTTGTATTAACATGGATAATTTTTCTCTATCACATTCGTTGATGAAACCAAAATGAACCAGTTCTTGAGATAACGTGTACCACTGTCTGCATCAGCAACGTTACACGTCAGTTGACGGTTCATCTTGTAATGCTGTGACGTTATGACTTACCTATGGAGTCTTGTAATGTCTCTTGTATTAACATGGATAATTTTTCTCTATCACATTCGTTGATGAAACCAAAATGAACCAGTTCTTGAGATAACGTGGTACCACTGTCTGCATCAGCCACGTTACACGTCAGTTGACGGTTCATCTTGTCATCCATTCGTAAAAGTATCTAAAATAAAATAAAACCAGTTGTCAAATGTCTGTGATTCGGAGGGGGGGACAATACACATCATTACGTGACAGCAGAATCAGCAATCTACAGTCCCTGCTATAATTCAACACCGACTTTGATTTGGGTGCAGAAAGACTCCTTAAACGCTGCCAACAGTTCTCGCTTTCATCTCCTCACCGCACCAACTTCAATTATCTATATAATAAGTTGGGTAAAATATTAGGTAGGGATTTCGAAGGTTTGGATGAAGAAAATTAACCCCGCCCTTTGAATGAACTTTTTTATATTATTTACCTGAATCTTTTTTTTTTATTTTATCTTCTTATCTATTTCTATTTCCCCCCTTTTTTTCTCACTAATTTTGTAAAAAAAATATTCATTCAATAACAGTTCATTCATTCAATAGTGGCATCATTATGTCCGATGGTAGCCAGATGTATAGGACAACAGCTCCAGATAAGTTGTAGTATACTGCTAAGTTTTCATTTGCCAACATACATCTGTCCTTGGAGGCTGATAATTGACATGCGCCCCCAGAACCATTACAATCACTGTAATATAATTACTTCAGTAATAAAAGAATTAGAAACTTTTTTTCCATCTCTTGACTTTTTCACTTTAGAGAAAAAGTAAATAACTGAGAAAAATAATGATATTACAGAGTTGCTTTCTGTGTTATTTTACACCATCAGCACAGGGGGACTCGGCCCGTGTGGATGTTACAAGTAATTTCTTACAATCTCCAATATGATTTACTTTTTCCCATGGAAAATTATAAATGGAGACTTGAAGCCACAACGTCTCATGGAAAGTTATAAATGGAGACTTGAACCCACAACTTCTCATGGAAAGTTATAAATGGAGACTTGAACCCACAACTTCTCATGGAAAGTTATAAATGGAGACTTGAACCCACAACTTCAAGCTTAATTTGTGAAATGATATAGGTAATACCGCTACAACAAGTACGACGAAAACAACAACTACTGGGGAATCCACCCCAATTCGAATGTAACTTACCATAAGCTCTTGAATATGTTCTTTTGGTTTCAGGTTGCACATCATATTGACCACTTTTCTATTTTCTACATCGTAAGGTTCCGGCGTGGCAGAGTTTACACTGTCTGATTGTTCCGGAGATACTGCACGAGGTCGTATCAATGGAGGTTTCTTTGCTTTATATGACGTTAAAGGGTATATTCCAAACCTAGAATGACAATTATTGACTTATTAATAGAAATGCCCGTTGTAGGGATTTACCCCCAAAATCAGTTGGCAACACTGGTCCTTAGAGGGTGTGTTTATGAATATTTTCCCTCCTCTCAACCCTGGTCTCCTTGACACCAGATACTTATGAATCTTTTGACTGATTAAATCACTAATGAATCACTCAGTAAAATGATCTAATCATTTTTATGACACAATCAATGACTCAAAAAAATGATCTAATCATTTTCATGACTCACTCAATGACTCATCATAATCAAATGGATCTAGATCTAGCTCAATCACAGTCAATTGAATGACTTATTTCCAATTCTCTTTTGTGCGAGCTTTCTTGCATTGCGAACCATCGATCAAAGAGGAGAAGAAGAAACAAAACAAAAAATAAGGAATAACCTTGAAGTAGCCAATAGGATCATTCCATAATCAACACATGAAGAGACCACACATACCTGTCTCTTTCTATTTCACTTGCCTACAGCTGCTCTCTCTCACTCTGCATTTTTTTTTTTCTCTCTCTCTCTCTGTTCTCTGTAGTAAAAGGAATATGTTTTCATTTCAAACGTATTGTGATTGTGATTCATGAGTCAAACACTCAGCAAAATGATTTGGTTCATTTGAGTTCTCAATCACTCATGGCACATCTCTACTTGACACTTACTTGACATCTTCTACGAATTTTTCTAATTTTTCAGTTACAATCACATGGCACATTCTATATACATATTTATATCGTCCTTCCGAATCTTGTTCTATATGATCTTCGGGTATTGTCGACCAATTTCCGTTTGAAGACAATCGAATATCAGCTAATACAGAGTCAGGCTTAGGCATTCGTTGAACAATTTCATCTGTTATTGATTCACACTTTTTTTCTGCAAAAAGAAAGACCAACATAAATGGACATTGAATACTACGGAGAATTTACTTGGTGGGTGACTACCAGCGAATGGAGGATAGACCTCCGTCTTTAGATGGTTCAGCCGTTGGTCCGTCTGTCCGTCTGATGGACGGACACTCACTCGCGACAGTCCTGAGAGAATTTGTTGTATCTGATTTCTCTTTTGTATTGAAATTACCGAAGGGGTAACTTCTTCCAATGCATTTATGACTTGCTAAATTTCCATGAGGAAAAGTAAATCATACTTGAGATTGTAAGAAGCTGCTTGAGGGATCTTCACGGGGCAAGTCCACCTGAGCTGATGGTGTAAAATAACACAGAAAGCAACTCTTGTAATATTATAGATATAAGTATATTTAATCTATAAGTGTGTTTACTAGTGAAGACTCTTATTTTTTCTGTCTCTTAGAACATTTAAGCTGCAAACATTATTCAATGTAAATAAAAAAAAAATTGTTTTAAAATATATTATGTTTGTAACTCTCGTGTTACTGATGTTCTTATATTGCAGTGATTTTCATGGTTCTGGGGGCCCATATCAATTATCAGCTTCCACAAGAATACATGTATGATACCAATTAAATATTAGCAGTGGACTACAACCTATCTAGAGCTGCTGTCTCATACATCTGGCTACCATCGGACACGATGATGTCACTAATGAATGAATTAATAAATTGAAAGATACACATAATTAATAAATAAAGGTTATTTAAGAATAGAGATGCTATTTTAAAAAAAGTCGCTAAAAGGTTTCCAAATTTAGGTTAGTTATATCACTGTTGGTCCTAAATAACCACCTTACTTCAGACTTTCTACCCGAAAGTTGACGTTTTCAAAACGGCATATTTGTTACTTCCAGGAGAAAAATGAGATTTCACTTTGTCCTCTTACGAAACTGATGAAAATAAAAATGTGCATTTTTGATGTATTCAGGTAGATGAGAAAAATTGGAAAGGAAAGTTTTTCCTTATTTTATTTGCACTTTTTATTTGACAAAATTAAACTTTAGACCTCTCTAGCTCCGCCCCTGATTATTTTTTGAAAAAAATAGAAAGGAAAGTTTTTCCTTATTTTTATTTGCACTTTTATTTGAACACCGTTATACAGGGTGTAACAAAATTAAACTTTAGACCTCTCTAGCTCCGCCCCTGATTTTTTTTTGAAAAAATGGAAAGGAAAGTTTTTCCTTATTTTTATTTGCACTTTTATTTGAACACCGTTATATAGGGTGTAACAAAATTAAACTTTAGACCTCTCTAGTTCCGCCCCTGATTTTTTTTTTGAAAAAATGGAAAGGGAAGTTTTTCCTTATTTTTATTTGCACTTATATTTGAACACCGTTATACAGGGTGCAACAAAATTAAACTTTAGACCCCTCTATACCACACGTCAGCACAGAGGAGAACCATACTGAAAGGTTATGGTACATTCCAAGTGAGAATTACCTGAGCAATGATGCACCAATGCATGCGCAGACAACAACTTCAATGAATGAAACTTAACTGAGCAATGATGCAACAACGCATGCGCAGACAACAACTTCAATGAATGAGAACTTACCTGAGCAATGATGCAACAACGCATGCGCAGACAACAACTTCAATGAATGAGAACTTAACTGAGCAATGATGCACCAATGCATGCGCAGACAACAACTTCAATGAATGAGAACTTACCTGAGCAATGATGCAACAACGCATGCGCAGACAACAACTTCAATGAATGAGAACTTAACTGAGCAATGATGCACCAATGCATGCGCAGACAACAACTTCAATGAATGAGAACTTACCTGAGCAATGATGCAACAACGCATGCGCAGACAACAACTTCAATGAATGAGAACTTAACTGAGCAATGATGCACCAATGCATGCGCAGACAACAACTTCAATGAATGAGAACTTACCTGAGCAATGATGCAACAACGCATGCGCAGACAACAACTTCAATGAATGAGAACTTAACTGAGCAATGATGCACCAATGCATGCGCAGACAACAACTTCAATGAATGAGAACTTACCTGAGCAATGATGCAACAACGCATGCGCAGACAACAACTTCAATGAATGAGAACTTAACTGAGCAATGATGCACCAATGCATGCGCAGACAACAACTTCAATGAATGAGAACTTACCTGAGCAATGATGCAACAACGCATGCGCAGACAACAACTTCAATGAATGAGAACTTAACTGAGCAATGATGCACCAATGCATGCGCAGACAACAACTTCAATGAATGAGAACTTACCTGAGCAATGATGCAACAACGCATGCGCAGACAACAACTTCAATGAATGAGAACTTAACTGAGCAATGATGCACCAATGCATGCGCAGACAACAACTTCAATGAATGAGAACTTACCTGAGCAATGATGCAACAACGCATGCGCAGACAACAACTTCAATGAATGAGAACTTAACTGAGCAATGATGCACCAATGCATGCGCAGACAACAACTTCAATGAATGAGAACTTACCTGAGCAATGATGCAACAACGCATGCGCAGACAACAACTTCAATGAATGAGAACTTAACTGAGCAATGATGCACCAATGCATGCGCAGACAACAACTTCAATGAATGAGAACTTACCTGAGCAATGATGCAACAACGCATGCGCAGACAACAACTTCAATGAATGAGAACTTANACTTTTATTGTTTTATCCACAACTAGTGGTAAATAGATTAAATTATTATTACAACTAGTGATAATAATTGTGACTTTTTACATAAATTACGTCGAGTAATATATATTGAACTTTTATTGTTTTATCCACAACTAGTGGTAAATAGATTAAATTATTATTACAACTAGTGATAATAATTGTGACTTTTTACATAAATTACGTCGAGTAATATATATTGAACTTTTATTGTTTTATCCACAACTAGTGACAAAATATGGCCACAACTCGTGGTAAATAGCCTCAACTCGTGATAAAATAGCCACAACTCGTGGTAAATAGCCACAACTCGTGATAAAATAGCCACAACTCGTGATAAAATAGCCTCAACTCGTGATAAAATAGCTACCACTCGTGGTAAATAGCCACAACTCGTGATAAAATAGCCACAACTCGTGGTAAAATAGCCTCAACCCGTGGTAGGTAAATAGCCACAACTCGTGGTAAAATAGCCTTAACTCGTGGTAAATAGCCACAATTCGTGGCAAAATTAGTCACAATTTGTGAAAACATTTCTTTCTTTTTATAGGTAATTGTGATTTATTGTGTATAATATTATTATTACTTACCTATTGATTCTTTCGAATCCCATTCCTTTATCTACTCCTCTTCTCATCAGTAAGGATCCTCATCTTTAACTATTTGATAATCAAAAACCTGAAGCATCAACCACAGGTAAGCCAAGAACAATATTAATCCCGAACCACCCCTACTATACAGTCCGCTCCCAATAAAATCTTTGTCCGTCGAGGACATCTTGGTGATCTACACCAAGAGTGCCCAAACAGTTTACTCACCTCCATATTCCGGCGCTATGAAATGCATATTTTTCATATTATCTCTACACGTTTTCACGTGATGGTGTATTGTATCGGGGGCCACTGAAACAATCAAACAGTTAACTAAGTGACTACTAGTTTTATAGACCACTCACTTTAAATGCCCACCAAATCTAAATGTAGAATTTCTTTGTGGTAAGGCCCAACGGCCTTTTTACAATTTTTCTGGGTATCACAGCATTACTAAGAAGCTCCTGCATTAAGAATCTTTTCAATTTTCTAATCCTCACGAGGCTGAGTACACCCCGAAATCCAAAGCACAAAGTCGAAAAATTTCCGACCCCGTCTGGGATTGAACTCGGGTCCTCCAAGTGCAATGCCAGTGGCGCAATAGAGGTTTAAAAACCAATCAGCTGATTCTATGAATATAACGCATGTCCAGCCAGCGAGTTCTGAGAGAAGATATCGCGGTACTAATAGAGCGAAATCTGCAGGCGATTGGAAATTCGCCTGAAGATTGACGACTAAAATATCGCCCACCTTTATTTAGTTTATAGAGTTGATTNGGGGGGTGTCATGACTTGAAGGATTATGAACTTCCCTTAGTAGAGACGGGGAGAAAATATAGAATAAATTCATCATGGAAGCGAGGTATGGCCGTACATTCTCACCTGATCCTATTTTAACCAGTCCATTATGTTGAATAAAAATTGTATCACAAGTAAGATTTCCATGAATGATGGGAGGCGAGCATGAATGTAAATAACTGAAACAAACAAACAAAGCCGTGAGTACACAGTCAAATACTGTACCAAACATTGAAAACAAAGTTCAATACTGCACCAAACATTGAAGACAAAGTCAAATACTGCACCAAACATTGAAGACAAAGTTCAATACTGCACCAAACATTGAAGACAAAGTCAAATACTGCACCAAACATTGAAGACAAAGTCAAATACTGTACCAAACATTGAAGACGAAGTCAAATACTGCACCAAACATTGAAGACAAAGTTCAATACTGCACCAAACATTAAAGACAAAGTCAAATACTGCACTAAATATTGAAGACAAAGTCCAATACTGCACCAAACATTGAAGACAAAGTCAAATACTGTACCAAACATTGAAGACGAAGTCAAATACTGTACCAAACATTGAAGACAAAGTCCAATACTGCACCAATCTTAAATAAATACGGAATCCAGCGTGATCGGTTCTGCATAACGGGTCCACTCGAGAACCAGGGACATCCAAGGATCAACCAAGGACTTTCAAGGATTTCGGTCAAGGAATGCCACCCTGTTACGTAAACATCAAGGTCACGTCACAAAGTCAAATACTGCACCAATCTTGAAGACAGTCAAATACTGCACCAATCTTGTGAAGACAACATAAAATACTGCACCAACCTTGGAGACAAATCCAAATACTGCAATAAATCTTGTGAAGATAAAATAAAATACTGCACCAACCTTGGAGACAAAGTCAAATACTGCACAAACCTTGTAGACAAAGTCAAATATTTCACCAATATTGTGAAGACAAAGTCAAATACTGCACCAATCTTGTGAAGACAAAGTCAAATAGTGCACCATTCTTGTGAAGATAAAGTAAAATACTGCACCAATCTTGTGAAACTGCACCAATCACGTGAAGACAAAGTCAAATACTGCACAAATCTCTTGAAGACAAAATAAAATAATGCACTAATCTTGAAGACAAAGTCAAATAATGCACCAATCTTGAAGACAAAGTCAAATACTGCACAAATCTCTTGAAGATAAAATAAAATAATGCACCAATCTTGAAGACAAGGTCAAATAATGCACCAATTTTGAATATTTGATTATAATAATTATAATGATTTTCTTTATTTTACATAAGGTGCATTTTACTACGAACATCTGTAACACAATTACACCCGGTCAGTTAGTCAGACTTTCACAAAAAAAAAAAAATTCTTTTAAAAATAGATTTTAATTTATTATTATTTCAATTTCTGGTATACAGGATGAGTCACACAAGCAGAACAGCAGAACATCCCGGACTCCACCAGAGACACGCCATCACCAGCAGGGCCCAGGACATATGACCGCTCCGCCCAAATGGCTCACCCTGCACAATAGTTCATTATGTAACTAATAAGAAATCAATATATGTCCGTTTTTTTTTTTTTTTTTTTTTTTTTTTTTTTNAATAAATCATGTGTTTGTTCAGGGAAAATAAATTCCCAACTTGCTCCAAGAGTCCAAGACGCATTATTAGTTCTAGTCATCAGCGTAGTGATCACTATCACAAAAACAATACATTAATAATCAACGTGATTATATAATAATTGTATCTCTCCATGTAAGTATTTATTTAAAACGTATTAAAATGACAACACACAATCAAAACAAAGTCATGTAGGTTTCATCTCAAGGTCCGAACCTATCTATTTCTATGTATCAATAGTAGATATCTCAGGACTGGGGCTCCAGTAGTTCCAAATATTGAAACAATTCAAACAGAAAATCATGGCTGACGCCCACAAGACGTTCGGGAGTTATTGTGGTACAACAAGTCAAACAGAAAATCATGGCTGACGCTCACAAGGCGTTCGAGAGTTATTGTGGTAAAACAATTCAAACAGAAAATCATGGCTGACGCTCACAAGGCGTTCGAGAGTTATTGTGGTACAACAATTCAAACAGAAAATCATGGCGAACGCTCACAAGGCGTTCGAGAGTTATTGTGGTACAACAATTTAAACAGAAAATCATGTGTGAATGCTCACAAGGCGTTCGAGAGTTATTTTGGTACAACAATTCAAACAGAAAATCATGGCGAACGCTCACAAGGCGTTCGAGAGTTATTGTGGTAAAACAATTCAAACAGAAAATCATGGCGAACGCTCACAAGGTGTTCGAGAGTTATTGTGGTACAACAATTCAAACAGAAAATCATGGCGAACGCTCACAAGGTGTTCCCAGAGTTATTGTGGTACAACAAACTGAAAATCATGGCGAACGCTCACAAGATGTTCGAGAGTTATTGTGGTACAACAATTCAAACTGAAAATCATGGCGAACACTCAGTTCGTTTGATTCCAGTCCTGTCTTAGTTTGTCTTAGGAACAATGTTGCATTCAGTTGCTCTGTATGACGTCACGTCATCTCAATTGATGGCGTGACACAATCTGTCACCCAATACTTCTTGTCGTCAATTGTTGATATCGGAAAACTACTGATATGTGATATGTGACACCAATCAGGAAAACTATGTCTCAAGGACACCTCATACAAGATTCATTGCATTCCTTTATCAGAACTTCCATTTAGGGATACGATATCGACAGCAAAGTATCGATACTTTACTTGAAAGTATTAGTATCGATAGAAAACTATGTACACCAGGAAAGTATCGACAAAAAAGTATCAATACCGCGTAGTATCGATATTTTTTCGATACTTTGTAGCATTTTGTATATGGTTGAAATACTATGGGTGTATTCAAGAGTTTCACTCACCATCAAAAGTTTTAGGCACTTCTCGTACATCTAGAGCTCTGAAATTTTGCAGGAAGTTAGCAATTGACATCCAAGTAAAGGGAAAAAGCCGAAAATTTGATAAAGCTTTCTCTAAAAATCAAAAATTTGTACGATGCCGACGCGTTGATCGCAAATCAAGTATCAAGTGCTGATTTTTTTCTTCTACACTCTAAATTGAAATTTCAATCTACCAATTTCGGGGATTGAGATTTTGTTCCGAGGATCAAACTAATGTGTGGTCTATGGTCAAATTATTTATTTTGTGCAAAGTGCAACCCTGACTAAACGCGTTTTTTTAATCCGATATTAGCGCTCCTTCTCCTAGCGGAGAACTCTTCAAACACATATTCTTGATATTATGATATTTTATGGCTCAGTAGGTGAGATTGTGATTTTCTGAACCATAGGGTAAGGGTTCAAATCCCGGGCCGTTTTTTTTTATATTTTTATGAACTACGAATTTTAGGCGTATTAATTATTCAGAAACTAATTGTTCAAAATCAAAAAGTATCGATACCACTAGAATATCGAAAAAAATGTATCAAGTAGTATCGGTGCAAAAGTATATCGATACTTGAAAGTATCGATACTTTTTTTGTGTCCCTACTTCCATTTGAGCGCGGGAACTTGATCATAAAACTGTCCCTAAACAACACCAAGTCTGTTGACATCCATGACAGGCCCCCAAGATGGTTGGTTCTTCGTACCGGGGCTACCCGTGCCCTCGGGCATGGCCAAAGACCATCAACATCGTTCCGACGACAACTCACTGTGTTTTTCCTCCGTTGGACCCAGCCGTGCTGCTCCAGATACTTCCTCAAAGAGTTGGTATATAAATCCTTGCTAAACCCTGAAGTATCTGATCGTTGTCGTCTATGTATGCTGGTTGCTCATGATGTAAATCATGAGCAGCCAGCAACTATCCATCAAACCCAACTAATCTAGAGCTGCCAGCATTATGGACAGATCCTGTTGGAGAGGTTGCCTTTCTTGGCCTGGAGACACAGTGAGAGTCGTTGAGAACGTTAACAACAACAACAACCACCAAGTCTGTTGGGTAGAAAGTGATGGGGGTAGTACTGGGTTAGGTTCCAAAGAAAATATTTTTTTTTGGAACCTAACCCAGTACTGTTCATACACAGCTTAATAAACGGTTGCTACTCCCCAGCATGTTCTCCACAGGTTAATAACAAACGTGTAGATAATATGTAATCTATGTGTGGTATGTTCTGATCGCTTTTAAACGATTGTGCCTCGGTGTTATGATCACTAATATAAAAGTCAGGTTTATTCTCATTTTCACTCACCCTCTCGAAACAAAGTTCGGGTAGTCAACTTCACCTTTTCCCAATTCTATTTGGGGTCGCCGTTTCCTTAATTCTACCATGCCACAACCTTTTGTTCTGTGCCTACTCTCTTAAGCTGTAATTCTATCATGCCACAACCTTTTGTTCAGTGCCTACTCTCTTAAGCTGTAATTCTACCATGCCACAACCTTTTGTTCGGTGCCTACTCTCTTAAGCTGTAATTCTACCATGCCACAACCTTTTGTTCTGTGCCTACTCTCTTTAGCTGTACTCTTGGATATTCATTCTTCTTCTTCTTTATCTTCTTTCCTTAATTCTACCATGCCACAACCTTTTGTTCTGTGCCTACTCTCTTTAGCTGTACTCTTGGATATTCATTCTTCTTCTTCTTTATCTTCACCCTTTCCCAATTCTATTTGAGGTCGCCGTTTCTTTAATTCTACCATGCCACAAACTTTTGCTCGGTGACTTCCCGGCACAATAACCCTCGCTTGATTCTCACAGTATCCATACAAACTGTATTTTGCTCAAAATATGATCAGATATATCAAGGAGGTTTAACGACCAAGTCATATAATTAACAGTGGATCATTATTGAAGTGAGGTCTAGTTTTAACACCAGCCAGTATATCTTCTTCTTTTTTCACCACAATAACTCCCGAACGCCTTGTCTGATTTTGATGAAAATTTATATGAGAATTAATTATTTTCATAGAATTTTTCTGACTCTGATGGGCCACCCGAGTCATTGTGAGGGCTACATTAAACGAGTGTGGTGTGCTAAAGTTCACAGAACTGCAATACCAATGATTCATGTGAGAGCTAAACGCCTTTCACTCTACACCAAATGATTATTCTCAAGTCTAGACTGAAATTCCAACAATTGAAATTCCAACAAAATGTTCAACACAGATTGTCAAGCACATTGCTACTCACACATTCCGCCACACCAAATGATTATTCTCAAGTCTAGACTGAAATTCCAACAAAATGTTCAACACAGATTGTCGAGCACATTACTCCTCACACATTCCTCCACACCAAATGATTATTCTCAAGTCTAGACTGAAATTCGAACAATATGTTCAACACAGATTGTCAAGTACATTACTCCTCACACATTCCTCCACACCAAATGATTATTCTCAAGTTTGTCATTCGAGACGGGGGTTTTTACCCTTCATTTGCTGGAAACTTGCCAACCAGCTACCCACATTAGCCTCAGCCAGTCGAGGGTTGGGCCGGAAAAAATAGCCAGCATCACGCGGAGCGCGAAACCATCTACATGGCACAACCTCACTGGACGTTGCTTAACTTCAGTGATCTAAAGAGGAATGGTGTATTCAACGTGCCATAGACGTTGGCCATCTTTAAATATCTGCTTGTCAGAATGATCGTTCGTTCATAACTTATCAAACGTCATAGCCTTACTGGTTCACACTTGGCCTCATGGTGGCGTGGCTATTTTATTTGAGTGAGGTTTAACCCCGTCTACCATTCACAGAACTGCAAGGAAATATAATAAACTCATGCGCTAAAAGTAGGAAGTTGTTTTTAACTGCGATATTCATTTTACAGAATTCCTATTTGAGAAAGTAAATGATTTGATAGAGAAGGAACATCACAATGCAACACAAACTTTCTCTTGAAAATTACTCGTACAATCTCTTATCTCCCTCCCTCTCAGTCTGTCTGGTGTCTGGTCTGGTCTAGTAGATTAGATATCTAGCTAGGTATCCAGACTTGAGGTTCAGTGAACCAAATAAGACCTCACTCAATTACGAAGACTATGAACTACAAATCTAGTCTTATACGTATATTCACAGAAACACAGGTAGATTTAAAATGTAAAAATGTGTTATTATGTCACAATTTTAGTGGGTATCATAGCATTACAAGGCATTCTCAACAATCATTCCAATATCACTTAAGCCTAAGTTATACTTTAACAACTTCCTTATAATGCTACCACTTGTCGCTATTACCATAGATACTCATACTCAATTGTCCTCAGGAGGCTGAGTTACCCTTAATCACAACCGGACCAAGTAGAAAATTTGAAAAAATCTTTATCAAATTTTTGACCCGTCCAGGAATCGAACTCGGAACCTCCTTGGTGTAAGACGAGTGAAATGCGCACTCTGCCACGAAGACGTCTTACAGGTAGATTTAAACCAAATCGGCTACTGAGCACACATCCATCACGTATGTCACTGGAAGACAGGCCCGAAGAGAGGGATCCTCCCAGGCTCCGGATTTCCTACGAAGCCTGGTGAGAAAATTGAGTACGGGTAGGTAATTTAGTAAAAATAATTCAACAAGCAAACTGTATGTAAGATGATAGAATTTTGTGTTGCCAATGGTAAACTTACCTAAGAGCGGAAAGCATCTGCGAACACCATCTTTTTCCACGCAGATAAAGGTAAACTTACCTAAGAGCGGAAAGAATCTGCGAACACCATCTTTTTCCATGCAGATGAAGGTAAACTTACCTAAGAGCGGAAAGAATCTGCGAACACCATCTTTTCCACGCAGATAAAGGTAACTTTTTCACATTGCGTTTGGTGCGTTTTAGGAACTGTTTCAATGATCCGGAAGACATGTACTCCGTTATGAATATCACCTGGGGGGAGCACAAAGCAAACAAATTAATCGGGGCTGAAAAATTGTCTCTACTGACAGTGTTTAGAGAAGATGTCCAACCGAAAGCGTAAATTGTCTAAATGGGAGAAAATTATGCCATTACCATTTTTATAGTCTCCGTGGAAGGGTGCGCATCCCACTGCACCAAGGAGGTTCCGGGTACCTCGTTCCAAACAACTTCAACGCCTTGTTCGGTGTCCATTCCAAGAAATAGCTTACCTGTGGCTTATCATTCTGTGTATTGCTTACACGTGGCATATCATTATGTGTATAGCTTACACGCGGCTTATCATTATGTGTATAGCTTACCCGTGGCTTATCATTATGTGTATCTGTCCAGTATCGGTGAAACTTGACAATATTCGGATGTTCTAATTGGGTAAGATTTTCAAAAACTTGCTGAATTTTTTCTTCTTGGGATTTGAAATTTTTCCGTTCGGAAAATTGCACCTCGTTCCAAACAACTTCAACGCCTTCTTCGGTGTCCATTGCAAGAAATGCGGAATCGATTCCGGGCACATCTCGCTGTTCCACCTGAAACAGGAATTGGGACAGAAAAATCAATATGAATATGGGTATGAACGTAACAAACTGGTTTATATAATTATTTTGGTTTAACATTTTTTCATGAACATTTGAAATTGACCCAAAAAAATACTCTGCCAACTTTGGCACATGGATTTTATTGGGGGCTTAACACCTCTTTAATATCTATTGTTCATTCGAGACAGGGGGGTTTTACCTTCCAGTCGCTGGAAACTTACAAACCAGCTACCAACATTGACCTCACCCAGTCTGGGTGGGGTCAAGAGGGTGCAAACCCACTTGGTAAAACCTCGCTGGACGTTGCTTAACTTCAGTGATCTAACAGTAAATGGTGTATTCAACGTTGCCATAAACACTGGCCATATGGTTTGAACTTAGGGAAGAGCTCG
>CM022882.1:7283459-7299704 GCA_012654025.1 Pachypsylla venusta | reverse complement strand
TATCTTTGAGTAAAATATTGAATTATCTAAATAGGAGCCGTGTTCACTCTGGGGGTCGGTTCCACCAAAAACCTAAAATTGAGTTGTTGAATTTTGTAACCGTAGCGAAGCACGGGAAAACAGCTAGTGTATAATAAAGTACGATGGGAGTATAAATGTTTTTCCTCTAAAAATGAGGCTGATTTCTGCCTGCTTAGTCTACTTAACAGTCTTAACAGTTACGTGGAATCAAACTCTTCTCTATACCATTATTAAATAAAGAAAAGGAGGAATTATCCATTTTAATGACTAACGTCCAGTAATTGACATTGTATTAGGTACACTGGAAGAACAAAGTTTCAACAAGAATTAACATTTGAACTTTTCAAACCAAAAATCAAATCTGAATGTCTTCTTAACAGTTACGTGGAATCAAACTCTTCCCTATACCATTATTAAATAAAAAAAAGGAGGAATTATCCATTTTAATGACCAACGTCCAGTAATTGACATTGTATTAGGTACACTGGAAGAACAAAGTTTGAACAAGAGTTAACATTTGAACTTTTCAAACCAAAAATCAAATCTGAATGTCTTCTTAACAGTTACGTGGAATCATACTCTTCCCTATACCATTATTAAATAAAGAAAAGGAGGAATTATCCATTTTAATGACTAACGTCCAGTAATTGACATTGTATTAGGTACACTGGAAGAACAAAGTTTGAACAAGAGTTAACATTTGAACTTTTCAAACCAAAAATCAAATAATTTGAAAATTCTACAAACTGGAAGCTTTTTTAACTTTTACATTTAAAAGTAAACAAAACTTGGGAATTCTATACTGCTGATATTGGGAAATCATTCAAATTTGAAAGTTTGTATCTTTGGTGCAATTGTTGGCCTTATTTACGTTGAAACTATTTTCCAGTTATTGTTCAGTCCAATCGAGTCGAAGGATGGAAGGTGACAGAGTATTGTTTACCGCTTGCTTAAAAGATCTACTAGCAGCCCCCGATCGCGGCTTCGTCCGCGCATATTTTCAATCAGGGGTTCTCAACCTTCTCAATACTGAGTACCACTTGATATTTTTTCGGATTTTTTGAGTACCACCACTATGGGGAGGGGGTTGTGTATTTTTTTTGTTTTTGTTTATAGCCCCCCCCCCCGGGTAGTGGTACTTCAAAAATCCGAAAAAATACCAAGTGGTACTTGGTATTGTAAAGGTTGAGAACCCCTGATCTAAATAGAAGAATTAGTTGATCATTTTTTTTTGTATTGATTTGATTTCCGAGCCACCAATTTCTAAAACTCAAGACTCAAATTATTCCCATATTAAAACTCAAGGACATCACAATCCTCCGTTTATTAACTTCTGGTGTAATGTTTTTGTTTTACATTTACAATGGTGTTTACTCAAAAAAGAAATAGGTAGTTTTGAAATGTGTTTACTTGACATACCGGTCGTAAAAGAGAAAGGTGTTATTCTTTTAAAACTATACTTCTTTGTCAAAGGTATTGTATTGTCTTTCCATTTAAGCTCCCCAGAATTTTTGCTGGGGCAAGGGCGTAGCCAGCATCTGGCCTAGGGGGGGGGCAGCTGAGATTTTCATGTCGGGAGGGGGGGGGGNTCATTATTATTAGGGGGACAATATGAGTCTGAATATATCATTATTATTAGGGGGACAATATGAGTCTGAATATATCATTATTATTAGGGGGACAATATGAGTCTGAATATATCATTATTATTAGGGGGACAATATGAGTCTGAATATATCATTATTATTAGGGGGACAATATGAGTCTGAATATATCATTATTATTAGGGGGACAATATGAGTCTGAATATATCATTATTATTAGGGGGACAATATGAGTCTGAATATATCATTGTTATTATTAGGGGGACAATATGAATCTGAATATATCATTATTATTAGGAGGACAATATGAGTCTGAATATATCATTATTATTAGGGGGACAATATGAGTATGAATATATCATTATTATTAGAGGGACAATATGAGTCTGAATATATCATTGTTATTATTAGGGGGACAATATGAGTCTGAATATATCCTTATTATTAGGAGGACAATATGAGTCTGAATATATCATTATTATTAGGGGGACAATATAGAAAACTCACTTTTTAATGTTTAATTCACAATTTTATTGCTTGAAAATCGACAAAAATTTGGAGAAATCAAATGTTTATTCGGATTTTTTTTAAATATGCAGAGAATTTTTGTTTTGTTTTTGTTTATCTAAAATTTTAGTTTCAGGTTAGGTAACATGAAAAAAAATCACTACGATTTAATTTATTTTAGTTTTTTTTCCGAATGATGCAAGAGTTTTTAGGGAGCGACTTTATGAGAAGAACAAGTTTATTAATCGAGACATGGCCGATCAAAACGTTTCCCAAACTCTCTGGGTGTGTGGGGGAGACGTTCATCTTAACGCTTATATTGATAAAATAAACAAACTTGCACTGGACATTCAAACCTAGTAACTTTTGCTACTTTTTAATTTTGTTGAATTGGGATACTATGTCAAGTAAATCCATAATGAGGTAAAGAAAATACTATATCTTCACTTTTTTTTTCGTATTTATTGAAGAATTTTAATATATTGAACTGAAATAGACATCTTTGTTTTGTTCGGATGCCATAGTTGTACCAACATGAAAAAGTAGCAAAATGAGGTAAAGAAAATACTATATCTTCACTTGACTATAAAAGATATAGTATTTTGAAGTGAAGTTATAGTATTTTCAAGTGAAGTTATAGTACTATCAAGTGAAGATATAGTATTTTCTTTACCTCATTTTGCTACTTTTTCATGTTGGTACAACTATGGCTTCTGAACAAAACAAAGATGTCTATTTCAGTTCAATATATTCAAATAGTTCAATAAATACGGAAGAAAAAGGTTTTTTTTTTTCAAAATAAATTAAAATATAAGTTTGTAACTTGCTCCAAAAAAAATTAATAGTATCTGTCTGGAACCGTCTTGCTCACAGACTCGGTCAAGTAGGATAAAGTCTTGTGCTACATATTTTACTATTTATTTCGAGCAAGCACCTCTAACTTAATTATACAGTAGCTCAAGTTAAAGCCACCGCGCTACCTAATATTCATATGCTTTACAGGAGAACCAATCAAATGAATAGAAAATTATCCGCACGCAACCAAACATAAAATAATATGGTGAGGTTTATTTTCAAATTAAAAAGGGCCCACCAATAATGAAACGAAATTTAAGTATAAGTAAAAATCAGAATATTCACTGCCCACATTCTTTATAACAAAAAAAAAATACAGTATTCTGTATTCACTGCCCACATTCTTTATAACAAAAAAAAATACAGTATTCTGTATTCACTGCCTACATTCTTTATAACAAAACAAATACAGTATTCTGTATTCACTGCCCACATTCTTTATAACAAAAAAATACAGTTATACAGTATTCTGTATTCACTACCCACATTCTTTATAACAAAAAAAAAAAAAAAAATACAGTTTTCTGTATTCACTGCCCACATTCTTTATAACAAAAAAAAAACAGTATTCTGTATTCTTTGCCCTCATTCTTTATAACAAAAAAATACAGTATTCTGTATTCACTGCCCCCATTCTTTATAACAAAAAAAAAATACAGAATTCTTTATTCACTGCCCATATTCTTTATAACAAAAAAAATACAGTATTCTGTATTCACTGCCCACATTCTTTATAACTGTATTCTGTTGTATAAATTTCAAGAGCATCTGGTCGGCTGTCACAAAATGCTTTACATTTTTCAATTTTTTTCGGGGTATATAATCGTGTATGACAAGTATAAACCTAACACATAAAAATGCGATTATATATTTGTGTTTTACTTTCCAAATGATGCTTTATCCAAATAGACGCAAATAATTATTATCAAAATTTAAACTCAGTAATCAAAGGAAGAGCCCATTGTCAGTTCCCATTTAGAGTCCTTTTGTCTTCGAAGTTTGGCGTTAACCACTGCTAGGCATTTTCACTGTATAGGTGAAAAATATTGCGTTCCATCAAAAAGTTGTTTTTATGTGTAATTAAATGTGAATTTGAAGGATAACAAACGGGTAGGTAGTAAATAATCTATGTGTGGTATGCTCTGATCGCGTTTAAAACGTTGTACCTCGATGATATGATTTCTACTGTAAAAGTCAGATTTATTATTTTTTCTGTCACATCTTCTCGAAACGAAGTTCGGGTACTCAGCTAGTTATGAATATGAAAAAATTATGAAGATGGAGTTAGTTATGAAAAAATGATGAGAGTTAAATTTAAATATTGTATTTTCTCATTCTATATCCATAGAACATTGTGGATCAGTGACAAGGCCTCTGTTTCATAGTTGCTAGGTTCTGAGTGCACTTCCGGGTGGGGTTGGTAAGTTTTTTTGAAATATTATTAAATTTATTTTTTTATACCATTAATAAGGCCCAAATTCAGTCTGAATCCCCTTGGTTTTGTATCGTAACTAACTAAAAAAATATCTCAACAATATGAAACTTAATTTCGAAAGAACAATTCAAATTTTGTTCAAATTTTCAGAGTATACAATATATATCATTCCAAACAAGCATAGTTCTATTTTTTGCCCGAACTTTTTGCGAAACAATAAATCTAAACACAGGTTACGCGAGGATTTCATGGCAGACTCAACAGCAAAATAAATTAACAACTTTACCATTGTTATACAAAAGAAAACATAGTAATAAAATTAGAACACAAGGTGAGACTTGGGATCAACAAATATCCCTTCTTCATTTACTCACATGGAAACAAAAGGTCGAAAAGAAGAAAATGAATTGTGCTTATTACGCACTTTATAAAACAATAGATGTTTGCATATTAATTACTAATACACCATCAGTAAAGCCATTTTCTGTTGAACAATAAAACTCGAACTGGAAACCACACAGCCCTAGCTCCCAAACATGGA
This sequence comes from Pachypsylla venusta, assembly GCA_012654025.1. Classification (NCBI taxonomy): domain Eukaryota; kingdom Metazoa; phylum Arthropoda; class Insecta; order Hemiptera; family Aphalaridae; genus Pachypsylla; species Pachypsylla venusta. The sequence continues at coordinate 7,294,741 of CM022882.1, read as the reverse complement.
TCAACAAATTATGATTATTGTTTCCTCTTTCTAGATATATGGATCAACAAATTATGATTATTGTTTCCTCTTTCTAGATTTTACTTTGTTCTACAATTCTAGTTTATTTACTTCAAAGAACTTTCTTCAATTTTGAATTCAAACTTATAAGCACATTGCTTTACTATAAAACAGAATTTAGAAATATCTCAAAGTTTCTACTGATCTGTAAGAACAGAAGTTTTTTTTTTAAAAAAAATTTGGCTTAACATCCTGACCATTCGCTTGAAACTTGCAAACCAGCTATACCCACATTGACCTCACCCAGCCTTGGTTGGGCGGGAAAAATAGCCAGCATGCATCATGAAGCCGCGAACCCACGTGAACACTCACATGGCACAACCTCGCTGGACGTTGCTTAACTTCAGTGATCCATCGGGAACTGGTGATGTATTCAACGTGCCATAGACGCTGGCTAGTTTAAATTTTACTTTAGTATTTTCAATAATGAACCTTTGGAATTCATCCCCACTCAAAATTTCACAAGTATTTAGAATCAAAAAATGGTATCCATTTGCCCACAGTACATACTGAGTGTCACATTTTCCTACCTAAATTTGTCTTAAATAATATTATCTAGGTCGTCTTTAGTTAGTGATGTGAGGACTCGGGTACATCGTCGACTCGAGTGAGCTACTCGCGAGTATTTGGTTAACTCGAGTTCAAGGGACTCGTGATGTTATTGAAATATTCGATTATATAGTATATCTCTCAACACAGTGTGTAGCCACTATAGCACTACCTAAATTAATGTTTCGTAAAAGATCGCCACAGATCGTCTTCCTTATGAAGGTATGCCAAGGCCAACGAGTAAAGGCAAGGGGGGGAGGTAGAAAATTGAGATGCGGGACTTTCATAACTCGAGTCCTAGGTGTACTCGTGAGTAAAATTTTTCCATACTATAAATCGACTCATTAATCTTCCCTGAGTAGATACACTTATGTTACATATATTAGTAGAGTACCCGAGTCCGCACAAAATGGCACTATCTATAGTCAATAACCGGGGGTTCCTTGGAAACGGAAATTAAATAAAGATATACAACAATAAAGATCTTATGAATAACATAAATCAAAAGCGGAAACATGTTTCAGTGTATTAAATAAAAAGATAAATACCTATATACTCGTATATGAAAGGAAAAAAAAAATGTACATAGTTATGTAAATAAATAATTATGAATGTAAAAGAGAACATTGTTAATATTGTTGTAGATTAAGGGTTCGAGGATTAAGTTGTCGTGAACTTAAAACGCGTTAACTAACTTTAATAATAAATAAAATAAAACTTAAAATAATTTATTAGAAAAAAAATAGAAACTACAATACTGTTCGCTAACACCGTGTTTAAAACGTTCGCAAATACACACGAAANAAATAAATTGCGAGAGAAATAATATACCCATGTGTCACATTGGCTTTTTACCTTATAATGCTAAATTCATGTTTATTATAAGCAATTTGGAATTAATGTCTACGATAAGCAATTTGGTATTTTTGGCTATGATAAGTAATTTGGTATTTATGTCTATGATAAGCAATTTGGTATTGACGCCTATGATAAGCAATTTGGTATTGACGTCTATGATAAGCCATTTTGGTATTTATGTTAGACGATAAGTAATATGGTATTTATGTCTATGATAAGTAATTTGGTTTTTATATCTATGATAAGCAATTTGGTATTTATGTTTATGATAAGCAATTTGGTATTCATGTTTATGATAAGCAGTTTGGTATTTATGTCTACGATAAGCAATTTAGTATTTTTGGCTATGATAAGTAATTTGGTATTTATGTCTATGATAAGTAATTTGGTATTGACGTCTATGATAAGTAATTTGGTATTGACGTCTATGATAAGCAAATTAGTACTTATGTCTATGATAAGTAATTTGGTATTATGTCCATGATAAGTAATTTGGTATTATGTCTATGATAAGTAATTTGGTATTGACGTCTATGATAAGCAATTTGGTACTTATGTCTATGATAAGTAATTTGGTATTATGTCTATGATAAGTAATTTATTATTTATGTCTATGATACTCGTAAGAAATTTGGTATTTATGTCTAATGATAAGTATTCAATGAATAGTGAAATGGGTTGATGACTTCTTGAACTGTGATACTATGCATTCTAAGNTTGGTATTTATGTTTATGATAAGCAATTTGGTATTCATGTTTATGATAAGCAGTTTGGTATTTATGTCTACGATAAGTAATTTGGTACTTATGTCTATGATAAGTAATTTGGTATTATGTCTATGATAAGTAATTTATTATTTATGTCTATGATACTCGTAAGANGGGGGGGGGGGGATAGAATCAACCATCGCAACGTCTGGACTCACTTCTTGACCCTCATCTCACCAATGACCAGAACACATTTCGAAAGAGTGAGAAGGAAAGTAAATAATGAATGTGAAGCGAAGAGAGTTAGTAGGTTAAACTTCGAGCGAGTTAAAATTATCTTTAGCTGCAATATCATTATGTTTTCTAAATTCATTTTCTTCTAAATATACAGAGTGTAAAAGATGGTTGCTCCCAATGCAATGAAAGTAATAAAAAGTGTTATTATTTGCGTTAACGCATAATATTAGATTGTAACGACTAACAATTGTGGATATACAGCAATACAAGGGTCACTATACTGTATCCTAGATAATTGATATGATTCTGAGGGGGCCAATCAAACACCAAACCTGTTACACCCTGTATCCTAGATAATTGATATGATTCTGCGGGGACCAATCAAACAACAAACCTGTTACACCCTGTATCATATAAGATAATTGATGTGATTCTGGGTCCAATCAAAAACCAAACCTGTTACAGCCTGTATCCTAGATAATTGATATGATTCTGGGGGGCCAATCAAAAACCAAACCTGTTACACTCTGTATCATATAAGATAATTGATATGATTATGCGGAGGCCAATGATAATTATTTGCCTGCAAGAAATAATAGATGAATGGACGGTTTTTGTTCGGAGATTTGAAATATTTTTTTTCTTCTAAATAATGGTATTAGGCGGCCGGTATGAAACACTCGCGCTAGCTAGCACGAGTATTTATGTTGCACAGCATTCAATTGGAGTATTTATAAAACTGACGCCAGCTAAGGCATGTAAAGTGAGTTAACGAATTCAGGAAATAACCACTTCAATGCAATGTAAAACAAATAACAAACTGGCGGATCAAGATTATCAGGTGTTCACGTTAGCGTTGTAGTCATTTATAGAAAAAAATATCTCAATCAAATTTTAAAAATCATTTTCAAAAAGAAAAAAAAAATATTGGGCCCCCGAATTTTTCAAAATCGAAAAGTCGAACACGCGACCCCTGGATTACCAGCCAGGCGCTGTGACCACTGCACTAACGGAGCTGGTGACTCAGTGGTCTCATTTAACGTGCGGTTTTGAATTTGTCTTCTCCTTGTGGAGGAAGAGGCGTACTATCACGGCAATACAAGAATAAAAATCTGGTAGGGAACCGTTTAAAATGCAAGTGCATGACACACGAAACCTTACACTTGATGGGGCGGGTTCGAATTTCAATGACCTACCTCTCTAGTATTCTTATTGTAGAGGGAGAGGCGAACTATCACAGCAATACAAGACTAAAAATCCGGTCGGGGACCGTTTAAAATGAAAGTGCATGGCACGCGAAACCTTACACTTGATGACGCGGTTTCGAATTTCAATGACCAACCTCTCTAGTATTCTTATTGCGGAGGGAGAGGCGAACTATCACAGCAATACAAGACTAAAAATCCAGTAGGGAACCGTTTAAAATGTAAGTGCATGACACACGAAACCTTACACTTGATGGGGCGGTTTCAATGACCTACCTCTCTAGTCTTCTTATTGTGGATGGGGGGAGGAGTGGGGAGGAGCACCCTTTATATTATTACGAGCTCACCCCATTCTATTCTGAAAATATAAAAAACAAACCCTCGTACCTAATTATATTATAACAATGCACATCGTAAAATAAAAAAGTTCGCATTTCCTTTGCAANCCCCCCCCCTTTCATTTGTACTGCTGATTGCAATTTGAAACAAGAATAAATAAGTGATTCCTCCTCTCTCTGATACTCATATGCCGCCATAACTAATAATCAAGAGGATTTAAATTTGGTACATGGGAGGCCAGGGACTTAGACCACACCTACCTATCACCCTGTTTGGATAGGTACCCCCCCCCCTTTCATTTGTACTGCTGATTGCAATTTGAAACAAGAATAAATAAGTGATTCCTCCTCTCTCTGATACTCATATGCCGTATATCTACTATCATGTGCGTATACATTACATAAAATTACAAATCAGTATGGAACCCTATATTTATGAGANATACCAAGTTTCTTCAAAATCATACGAGGTGTTTGAGAGTTATAAATATTGATACCAAGTTTCTTCAAAATCATACGAGGTGTTCGAGTTATAAATATTGATACCATGTTTCTTGAAAATCATACGAGGCGTTCGAGAGTTATAAATATTCATACCAAGTTTCTTCAAAATTATACGAGGCGTTCGAGAGTTATAAATATTCATACCAAGTTTCTTCAAAATCATACCAAACGCTCGAGAGTTATGCTGGTACAAAAAGACAAACAAAAGAAAAATCGTGGCACCTAATAATTCTAGGATTAATTAAACCCCCTATCCTGGACCACACTGTACATCTACTATCATGTGCGTATACATTTACATAAAATTACAAATCAATATGGAACCCTATATTTATGAGACAAACAGTGACGAAATGTGTTCGGGTCACCATTAGATCACCTGGACTCCTGGACCACACAGACTATCTACTATCATGTGCGTATACATATTACATAAAATTACAAATCAGTATGTAACCCTATATTTATGAGACAAACAGTGACGAAATGTGTTCGGGTCACCATTAGATCACCTGGACTTCTGGACCACACTGTATACTATCATGTGCGTATACATTTACATACGCATGTAGGTGTACACACACGGCAATTTATGTAGACCAAGGTCAAACAGGATTCATACCAAAGATCAACAAGTGTTTGTCATTCATAAAAAAAACAAGCACGTCTACAAGTAGGTCGGTAGGTATAGCTTCTTTGGCATACATATTCCAGAACGACACTGCAAATGACCCAAAGAACAAAAGAAAAAATAAGCATAAGCGCAAAGGTTTGGCTTGCTCCAAACCATTGCAGAGAACGACACTGCAAATGACCCAAAGAACAAAAGAAAGGATAACCATAAACGCAAAGGTTTGGCTTGTTTCAAACCATTGCAGAGAACGACACTGCAAATGACCCAAAAAACAAAAGAAAAGATAACCATAAACGCAAAGGTTTGGCTTGTTCCAAACCGTTGCAGACAACGACACTGCAAATGACCCAAAGAACAAAAGAAAAGATAACCATAAACGCAAAGGTTTGGATTGTTTTTCTCCAAAGACGCACGCAATGTCAGCGTAGTTTTTGCATCGCTCTGCACATTTCTATTTGAGAGAGCAACGTCATTTTGTACGTATTAAGGAGGTTAATAAGAACATTTATACGGCCATGCCTCGATAATAAATTCGGTCAAAAATCGAAAAATTAGCTGTTACTCGAAAACGGTTCGACATTTTTGAATTCTGATACTTTTTCTGGTGTTTCGGCCTATGTTTATTTTTTTTTTTTGGGGGGGGGGTCCATTCTCATCAATTTTTCAATATCTCTTACCGTTTGGCTGAACAATTAGTGATGCACACACACACATTTATCGTTAGATTGAGCTTTATTATTAGAGATAGATTGCGCTGCGAAGTTTAATCTGCCGTCGCATTTTTTCGAGTTTTTCGTTCGTTCAAAGTTAATGTGGATTACCGAACTGGTTCTTTATTCGATTTTTGGGATTCCACATTCTACGTATGGAATTCCAAATATGCGGAACACATCGTTTGTAATTTCTAAAGGAGAGACCGCCATATTTAATCAATAATATGATTCTACCGACCCCTGAAATTTAAAATATCAAAATTTGAGGGGGGGGGGCATATTTGTATGTTTTTTACAAATAGACAGTTGGTTGAAAACGTCGCATGATGTAACTCAGTCTTAAAGTTTTGTTTCAAAGCCATCACATATAGGTACTTTCTAAATATTCTAAACATGTAAACTAGTGGTGTCCAACATATTATTGTGAGCCGTGAACCCCCCCTCCCATTCATTCAAAAAAATCGTGACCCCCCGTCCCCCCAAATTCACATATATTATAAGGTAAAATGGTATATAAATTAATTCTATTGGTAATGGGGTTTGCAGTTAGTGGGAACCTTGTGGTTGCAAGTTGTTTACCAAAGATTTGATTTACGAGCATTAAATTGGGGGCAACTGAGAATTTCAATTCATCGCCCCGTTTCTTTAACCCGTACATTTTTTTTTTGGTTTTTTTTNTCTTCCCCCCCGAACAATTTTTTTTTTTTTTGCTTCTACACTTACCAGCATTAAATTCGGGGCAGCTGAGAATTTCAATTTATCGCCCCGTTCCTTTCCCCCCGAACAATTATTTTTTTATTTTTGCTTCTACACTTACGAGCATTAAATTCGGGGCAACTGAGAATTTCAATTTGTCGCCCCGTTTCTTTCCTCTCGAACATTTTTTTTGATTTTTGGTTCTATACTTACGCGCATTAAATTCGGAGCAACTGAGAATTTCAATTTATCAACCCGTTTCTTTCCCCCTCACCATTTTTTTTCATTTTATTTTTGGTTCTACACTGACGAGCATTAAATTCGGAGCAACTGAGAATTTCAATTTATCACCCCGTTTCTTCCCCCCTGAACATTTTTTTCATTTTATTTTTGGTTCTCACTGACGAGCATTAAATTCGGGGCAACTGAGAAAAAAAAACAGAGACTACGATATTGCGGCCGCTTCATAAGAAATATAGGATATGAGCGGTATACAGGACGAAAATAAGACTTCAATTGAAATTTTCAAGGACAGGAAAAAATAGGTTCCGAGTTCGATACTCATTTGACCGTAAATAGATACGGATTCTATTTAAAAATTAATTTNTATATTAACCTAATATACCATTTTCCTAAACCTGATCAAAACCTGTTCCATACCTTATATATTAACCTAATCTACCATTTTCCTAAACCTGATCAAAAACCTGTTCCATACCTCATATATTAACCTAATCTACCATTTTCCTAAACCTGATCAGAACCTTTTCCATACCCTCATATATTAACCTAATCTACAATTTTCCTAAACCTGATCAACACCTCTTCCATACCTCATATATTAACGTAATCAATGTGGGTAGCTGGATTGTAAGTTTCCAGCGAATGGAGGGCAAAACCGCCGCGACCAACAGATGTTAAAGAGACATTATCAAGAAGAAAAATCTACCGACGATATCAGAATACAACATGTGAAATAATATAAGTTTCAGGATTTTTTGGGAGAAACATTACATTTGACACACGGCCCAATGGCTCAAACCTGACATTTGGATTATGGGGACTCCAAAACGTGTTTTGGCATTGAAAACTCGACATCGATCATTTCAGCCCATTACAATACTTTCCTTCATACAGGATAAGGAAAGTAAAAAAACGTTTGGCAGAATTCAAATTAGAGAAAAAAAAGATGTAGCGTTGACCTCTAAAATATTTTGATCTTTTGAACTATAAAATCTTTGGTACCGATAATAAATAATGAGATCGAGGATAGCATACAAGATGAATTGGCGTCAAGTGACGTCAGATGGATTGTGGTGACAGATGCTGGGGAGACTGGAATGTGAGACAACAACCAGATGAGTAATCATGCTGAAACCAGTAGTTACCAATATTGACTGTACAACCTATTCTGTCAGAAGTTAATGAAAACCGGAAAGCGCGTTTTGCACAAAATTGGTGAGGGTCAGTTAGATATGTCGTAGGCTTATGACAAACGGCGCCAAACGTGTAAAATATCAAACTCTGAGTGGGTGGTGTTAAAACTAGAACTCACTTCATTCGGTCAATATCGAACTGACAACTCTCAAATTTATATAACATATGACTTGGTCTTTAAATCCCCTTGACGTTTCTTATTTATTATTATTATTTTATTTTTTTTTATTCTGCCTGGCTAGATCACTGAAGTTACAGGCGAGGTTGTACCATGTCCAATGTAGATNGGGCTGTGTAAGCCTCTTGTCACTGCGAACTATTATAGTTCTTTTGTGACTTATACCATCTACAGTTTGTGACCACGGGCTGTGTAAGCCTTTTGTCACTGCAACCTATTATTTACATAAAAACACAAATATTTTTTTTTTTTTTTACAATTTCGTTTCTAATCTTTACGTAGTTTAAGATTAATTTATATTTGCATTTGTAAATGACATTGTCGATTTTCACCATATTTGTAAAAATAATTATCTTTCTATTTCACTATCCTTTCTATGTGGTCAATATTTTACCCGATCCCGGTTTCGAACTGATAACTCATGAATGTCCAATTAATATTTTGCAAACATAAAATTTCTTACTTTAAGCTGACAACATAATACACCCTATGTTGTCGCGATAAAGTTTGAGTTATCGGGCCAGAAGTCACCTTCTTTTAACCCATACTAAATATTATAAGACATTTTTTTTTTTTAATTTGGCTTAACGTCTCTTTTAACATCTATTGGTCATTCAAGACGGGGTTTTTACCCTCCATTCGCTGGAAACTTGCAATCCAGGTACCTACACATACCTCACCCAGCCTGGGTTGGGCAGGAAAAATGAGTCAACGATACGTGGTGTTCCCAAGCGGTCACCCATCCAAGTACTGACCACGCTTGACGTTGCTTAACTTCAGTGATCTGGCGGGAACTGGTGTATTCAACGTGGTACGATCGTTGGCTACACAATAACTACTTGTTCTCTAATGGATCACTTACTACTTATCGTGTTTTATGCCTATTTAATTTAAACTTATTTTCCAACTTGATCCTCCCCCCCTCCAAATATATTTTCGTATCCGCCCCTGGTCCCTATAATATTTATATAGACGAGATAGGTCGGGTAGAATGAGATAATGTGACTTGCATAGACACAGAGATGAGTACATCATGATACAAATAAATAATAGGAACAACATTGATAAAATAAATAGTAAGGCACAACTGAGTGCAATCCATGTTATGACTAACCAATATCCGTCAGAAAAATAGATCTGTAGGTGGAATACTTTTAAANAATGAACCGATGACCGATTTGTTGTTTGTATGACCCCTTTCGGTATTGCACTTGTTTCAGTTCAAAAAAATAATTTTTAATGTTCTAGTAATCTAATAAAAATATTCTAACATCTTTTTTGAACGTAACAACTTGTGTTCGATTTGACTTTAAAATAGACGGTATTATATCGCACAAAAAACATTCAAATCCTTCATCCGTTTGGAGTCATTTTCTAGTGTCTAAAGACTGTAAAAATGCAAAGTGTAAAAAAATGTGATGCTATTTTGAAAACTCTTGGCGGTTCCACAAAAGTACTCCACACACATCTCTCAAGTTAAAAACTTCATTTTATTTTTATTTTATCTACTTATTATAGTAACTATACCTACTTCTACTTGATTTTTGGAAGTTTGGATTGTAATCGTTCTAGTCCCGAAACTTCGTGATTGTCAAGAAGGTTCGGGATTATAATCTCTATTTGGGTATCATTTCTCTTAACATAAATTTAATATATTAAGGGTGGATCATTAAATGGCCTTAACATAAATTATTATCCAATTCCTTTGAATTTTTCAACTTTACCTACAATACGCACCGGATCGCTATCTCCATAGCTACTCATGGTCCTCATGAGGCTGAGTAGGCCCCGAAAACATCTAAACCACAGCGACAAATTTTTGCCCCCGCCAGGATTCAAATCTGGGTCTCCCGGGTGCAAGACTAGTGCAGTGACCACTGAGCCATGTGAATTAGATTATCTTACCTCCTCCCTTCTCTTCAACCATCTCAAGCAAGGACTTTCCTCTAAAATTTCAGACTCGTCTTCAGAATCCTCTCCCGCACTTTCGTTTTGATCTTGAAGTGAACTTGGATTATTTGATTGGTCAGTTGGATTCTGTGCAATATCATGACTTCCAGACATATTAAATTAGAGGGGTAGATACACTCCACCCCCAATGCACCAAATCGAAAAAAATCTATTTCTAGTTTTGATTAAATATAAAAATATATTATATGAACGTCATTTGTAACTACACTGTTTAATTAAATACTTGAAAACACTTTCGAAACACATAAAATTTATTTCGAAGCAAAAAAATTATGTTTCACTGAAAATTATGTGAAAAAATTTAGATGGTAAAAGTTAAGAAAACAGGCTCGACAGATATCAGATGAAAATATAAGAATTTTTCCCCATGATCTAATAGTTAGAAGTCGTTTTTATCGAATCTTTATTTTTTAAGCTAGAAGCTTGTTTTAACAGGTTCCTTAGATAATTTGAAATCGATTTAGGTACGGAAACTAACTGAAGTTGGGTTACGTTCATACGGCCATGCCTCGATCACAAGAAAATTCATCCATGGAATATAGTATGTTTACACTATACATGGATCAGTATTCTTATCAGCGAGGCATAGCCGTATGAGCGTAACCTAACCCCAGTTTCTAGTCGGCGAAGCGGTTAAAAAAATATATATTGCATTTTACGGATCCAAATCCATTTAAATTATCCAGGGAACATTTTAAAACAAACCCCAAGTTTTTAGCCTCAGAAATAAGTTTTACCACCTTCTAACCTAAAATCTTACATCTTATCCATCCAAATTATCTAATACAGGGAAGTTATTTTGGTATTTTCAAAGAATTTGATTAAAATCGTCAGGTCATATTCATCAGAATGCCGGTTACTGTAAATTATTACCTATATCCCTACTTATAACGTTTTCATTTGTTGGTATTTCAATTAAATATCATTTTTCACGATATCTTTCATAAATATTATTTTCATTATTTTGTCAGTCTCAGTAGTTCATTTGGAAGGACCAGTAGTTTTGTAACTAGGAGGCAATTCAATTAAAACATTAATAAGAAAATTTAGCAATAACACACGGAAATATCAGATTGTGACAAGTACAAATTAGAGTAAGGTCCGGTCCTACCAAAAGCTGAGTTTTGAAACACTCGGGTTTGGGTATTGTATTAACACAGCTTGACACAGTGTTACAAATTTTTGCCCCCGCCA
>CM022882.1:7246236-7270817 GCA_012654025.1 Pachypsylla venusta | reverse complement strand
GTTCGCCAGAATATAAAAATCAAATCCAATAAAATCTGTATGTCCACCGTCCCCCGTACTGGGTGATTAGAGTATGGAACCCTATATGTATAAACCCTATGTGCCGATAGTGATAAATAATTTCAACACACGTTTAGGACTCAAACGGGACCAAATTAATCAAAATGCTTAGTGTCAAAAGTACTATGACTGCCTCGGTAGCGTATTGGTTAAGCACTCGTCTGGTAATCGGAAGGGCGTGGGTTCAATCCTAAGCTGAGGTAGTATTTTTTCCTTTTTCATTTGAGTATTTGACCACATAAAAATAGAGCTTTAAGGGTTAGGTGGTACAAAATGCCTCAGGTGTTCACCCCGCCGAGTGTACTCGACATCGAAGATTTCAAAAAAAGTGGCGCACGGCGGACGATCTGATTTTCAAGCGAAAATTTTCCAATTATGAGGGGAAGGCGTTTTTTTTTGCGTGGTCGATACCAAAATTTCGTTATTGAAAATCATCATCATCATAGGTTAACAGCCGTGAGGCTGGTTTGCAGCAACTCGCCATGAGTTCTTGGTACTTTAGAATCCTTACGGATAATGCAGTAGCTTCTCCTTGCTTTCTGCATGGGTAATGGAAAAAGTTATTATTTCCGACCTTAGTCGCCTTTTACGACTGGCATGGGCTTGGGTGTCTTGGAAGTATTCTTTTTATATCCCCCTGTCCACAGGGAACATAGTAAGGATATAATGCAGTAGCTTCTCCTTGCTCTCTGCATGGGTAATGGAAAAAGATATTATTTCCGACCCTGTCCTTAGTGGCCTTTTACGACTGGCATGGGCTTGGGTGTCTTGGAAGTATTCTTTTTATGTTCCCCCCATCCCCTATAAATAGTTAATCGATTTTTTTTTTTTTTTTTTTTTTTTNATTTTTTTTTTTTTCAGGTCAACTCTCTGTTCAAAGAGCTGTACTCGAAGTACGTCGTTATAAATCAAAACATGCCAAAGCTGTGGAAAGTTTCTGTGAGGAAGCAATCGTTAGGAGAGAGCTGGCAGATAATTTTTGTTATTTTAACAAAAAATATGACAAAGTTGATGGAGCTTATGATTGGGCAAGAAAAACACTCAATGATCATAGGTATGTTTGGCAATCCAAAATGACAGGTCTATTCCCCCATTTTCAATTTTTTCTTACCGCTTTGGCATTGATGACCCTTGTCTCGTACTGCAATGACCAGGTCGACCCATTGCGTAGAACCGGTTATCATAAGGGGACGATTTTATGTTTCTCATTTTTTGTATGAAAAATGACCCTAATTGAGTGAGGGCTGCCCATTCCAATATTCTTAAATTTTTCTTACCGCTTTGGCAAAACTTAAAGATATACCTATATCTTCCATTTTTATGAAATGTTTTTAATTATTCAACAACTTTCTAATATCAGTACTTGTTTCTATGTTTCCTTCAGAAATGATAAGCGGGACTATGTGTACACTCGATCCCAACTGGAAGAAGCCCAAACACATGATGATCTTTGGAATTCGGCTCAGATTCAACTCACCAAACACGCCAAGATGCATGGCTTCTTGAGAATGTATTGGGCAAAGAAAATATTAGAATGGACAAGTAGTCCAGAAGAAGCCCTGGCAACAGCTATATATTTGAATGATAAATATTCAATGGATGGGAGAGATCCAAGTGGATTTGTGGGTAAGTTGATCAGAGGAAGCTTTGGCAACAGCTATATATTTGAATGATAAATATCCAATGGATGGGAGAGACCCAGGGGGATTTGTTGGTAAGTTGATCAGAGAGCTTTGGCAACAACTATATATTTGAATGATAAATATTTAATGGATGGGAGAGATCGAGAGATCCAAGTGGATTTGTGGGTAAGTTGATCAGAGGAAGCCCCAGCAACAGCTATATATTTGAATGATAAATATTCAATGGATGGGAGAGATCCAAGTGGATTTGTGGGTAAGTTGATCAGAAGAATCCCTGGCAACAGCTATATATATGAATGATAAATATTCAATGGATGGTTGTGGTGTGTCATGAGGACTTTGGCCACACAGTGCTGTCCCCAACACTGTTCAACATTTACAGTGAAAGTGTCAGTGACAGTACTCTCCGACGCCGTATCGTGATCTTCACAGTGATTTGAAATGGCGACTGGCGAGAGAGGCCTGTGTTTGAATCAGTGTGCTAAGTTTGTTCTGACTGAATTTGCAGGTTGTATGTGGTCAATCTGTGGTATCCATGATCAAGGCTGGCGAGAGAGGCCCGTGTTTGGTAAAATTCGTTACATGAATTATGAAGGATGTAAAAGAAAGTTCAACGTGGCGGCCTTTGTGGCGAGGTATGGAGGAAAAGTACACAAATATGTCAAGAAGTAGACGCCTAAACTGAAGGCATATTATTGTGAACGTTAGTGACTCCACTTTTGACCGCGGTATAAATCCCGAAATACTCTTGTATGTATATGTGTATGTATGTTTGTTTGTTACGCAATACAACCCACCATTTTCAAAATTTGGTATACGTTTGTAGGTAATGAAGGAAATTTCCTGTATAGTTTTTGGGGACCCTGCCCCCCCCCCGGAAGCCCAATATTGTGTTTTTTTAAAATGATTTTTATCTTTCTAGCGGTTTGTTGTAGAAACGTAATTTTTTTATTTGTTATGGCTGGTGTTAAGGGCTTTTTGATTTTGAAAAATTTGGAGGCCGAACTGTGATGGTATGCGTTCCTTAGAAGATGTGGCGTATTATCAATGTATGTTGAGATCCTTTTGGTTTGAAGCAGAGTTTTTTTAATGGCTGGGTACGCTTACTAACCTTCTGTATTTACACGGGCTTGGGACCGTCACCTAATGAAGCTGGTTTGCCTGGATGAGGGCTTATAAGCAAGGATGTTGTAATTAAAACCATTAGAAATAATATTGGCTTCCATCCAGGCAAATCCACATACCATGCCTACTTCCATAACATTTTGGAATATGACATTTCTTTCTGGGGTGGATCAAAGCCAGCAAACAAATATATTTTTAAGTTGCAAAAGCGGGTGATAAGATATCTCCCTAAACTATCTTAACGCATGTCCCTTATGCATCAAAATAAAAATATTCTGCCCACATCCACTCACAACTACAACAAAAATCTCTTGTTGGTTCCAAGAGTGGACCATACGAGCGACTATTACTTGGGGGTTAAACTGTACAATGCACTTCCAATTGATATGAAATCCTCGGATGACAGGGTATTTACAAAACTCCTCAAGGACGTACTCTTGGAAATTGAGTCGTACATACTTGAGGAGTTTTTCCTTCACATCTAATGATAATTAATAATATCTATTTTCATTTACCTATACATTTTTTTTTTTTAAAAAAAAATCTAAATTNGTTTTTAATTTCAATTTTCTCATTTTAATTTCTAATTTAATTAATTAAACTCTGAATCGATATTGTCAATCATCTATATATTTATATCTTACGATTCTTCTAATTATTTTAATTAAAAATATTTTAAAAAAGTTCACCAAATTTTAATATTTTAGCTTAAATCTTTTTAGTTTAAATTTTAAAATGAATTGTTATTGTAAATAGTTTTTTTTAAAATAAATATTGTAAACAAGTAGATATGATTTATAGTTTGATACAATTATTTATTAATTTCTTACGTTTTGAAACCTGTTCAAATATTTTAGAATTAATTTTATTTATTTATTTTAATTTATCAAAAATTTTATAATGCAACGCAAAGTCTGAATCAAAATAAATGACTGTTTTTTTATCGCACAATTTTATCTCAATTTTTGTTTTATTCGAATTCATTCGGTTTTGAAAAAAAAATGTCCCCAGAATTTTTAATTTTGATTCGGAAAATGCCTATTAGACATCAGAAAATGCGTAAATGCTTTTGAGAAGTATACTACAGTGATTCATGGCATACGATATATCTAGTAGAGATCATGAATAAAGATTTCGACATCTTTCAACATCACAAGAACCAACAAAGATTAAAATTAATGTTTACAAGTTATGAGTGATCATAACACAAACAACGACAAATATAAGGGACTGCTTAGCATCCCAAGAGTTAGTCAAGTCAGAGAGATATCAGAGAGATGTGCAAGTTATGAGTGATCATAACACAACCACAAATATAAGGGACTGCTTAGCATCCCAAGAGTTAGTCAAGTCAGAGAGAGGTGCAAGTTATGAGTGATCATAACACAAACAACGACAAATATAAGGGTCTGCTTAGCATCCCAAGAGTTAGTCAAGTCAGAGAGAGGTGCAAGTTATGAGTGATCATAACACAAACAACGACAAATATAAGGGACTGCTTAGCATCCCAAGAGTTGGTCAAGTCAGAGAGGTGCAAGTTATGAGTGATCATAACACAAACAACGACAAATATAAGGGTCTGCTTAGCATCCCAAGAGTTAGTCAAGTCAGAGAGGGATGCAAGTTATGAGTGATCATAACACAAACAACGACAAATATAAGGGACTGCTTAGCATCCCAAGAGTTGGTCAAGTCCGAGAGGTGCAAGTTATGAGTGATCATAACACAAACAACGACAAATATAAGGGTCTGCTTAGCATCCCAAGAGTTAGTCAAGTCAGAGAGAGATGCAAGTTATGAGTGATCATAACACAAACAACGACAAATACCAAGGGACTGCTTAGCATCCCAAGAGATAGTCAAGTCAGAGAGAGATGCAAGTTATGAGTGATCATAACACAAACAACAACAAATATAAGGGTCTGCTTAGCATCCCAGGGGTTAGTCAAGATAGAGAGAGGTGCAAGTTATGAGTGATCATAACACAGACAGCGACAAATATAAATTGCTTAGCATCCAAACGGACAGTCAAGTCAGAGAGAGGTATCACGAGATCACAAGCTGCTTAATAAGTTGTTCTGCAACCCCACTGGAGCGTTTCCCTATTCCATCATCTTCTATACAGGCTTCTATGGATTTGATTCAAAGGACAACAATCTTAAGAGGAAGGATTTATTTTTAAAAAGGATTGGTCAAAAGCGGGACATTTTAGCGTCTCCAAGCAATTGCTGGGGTTAGCGGGACCATGGTCTCCAAAGCGGGACTGTCTCGCCAAAAGTGGGACGTATGGTCACCCTAATTATACACCTAAACCTTTCTCAGAAATCACTCTATCTATTGGTGTAATGTAGTTTTTGAATTTATTGCGAACAGACAGACAGAGACACGCGGCGCGGGACGCTAGTTTTAGAATTTGTAAGGATCTAAGGATACTATCAGTGAATCTTTGCTTATGAACACCGGGTAATTAATACTTATGCAATGTGCTCAACAAGCATGCCATGAATTCAATAGTTGAAAGGAAAAAAGTTACAAGCAATAAATATTACGACATTACGAGTTAGTAAAGTAATACTAGTAGTTCTGTGAACTGTAGACCTCACGTACTTAAGATGGCCACCATTTGGACCAGGTGGCCCCAAAAACACTATTTATAATTATTTATGAAGAAACTAGAAAGTTCTGTGAACTGTAGACCTCACGTATTTAAGATGGCCACCATTTGGACCAGGTGGCCCCAAAAACACTATTTATAATTATTTATGAAGAAACTAGAAACAGCGTCTATGGCAAGTTGAATACACCAGTTCCTGTTCGATCACTGAAGTTAAGCAACGTGCAGTGAGTTTGTTCTATGAAGGAGTCCACATGGGTTCGCGCCCTCGTGATGGTGGTTATTTTACTGCCCAACCCAGGCTGGGTGAGGTCAATGAGGGTAGCTGGTTCGCAAGTTTCTAGCGATTGGAGGGTAAACCCCCGTCTCAAATGACTAATAGATGTTGGCCATTCACCCGCGTTTCGCTACGATTCTTATGTTGCTATTTTAGTTTTTTAAGGACAATGGAATTTGGGGGTATGGGTTTTGTCCACCCTGTAAATTGCAACCTTTAAAAGACCAAGGCTTAAACGTTTAAATCTTTAAATAACATGTTAATTATAAGTGTTCAAAAATATTAACTTTAAAATAAATTTAAACAAAACACTTACCAAAAACACTATTTATTATTAATTATGAAGAAACTAGTTTCGAATCATTCATCATCAGTCTAGTGGAGTCGAAGGATGAAGCTGACATTCGACATCCATCATTTGACTGGACTAGACTGATGATGAATCGAATGATTCGAAACTAGTTCCTTCATAAATAATTAGAAAAAGTGTGGTAAGTGTTTTGTTTTAATTTATTTTAAAGTTAATACTTAAACGTTTCCCTAGGAGCCTTAGAGGATGGCCATTCTGACTTTTTAGTATTTTATAAATTTTATTTTGCCCGTTCCCAGTTTCAACCTCGTAACTCTGGAATGGCAGGCCATGTCTTTGCAGAAAATGTCCTAATATAAGGACTATGTGGCCACCTAAAACTTTCTTGCTTTGAGTTGTTATGTTGTCGCAACGACAATCTATAAGATATCGGAGCGTGAATGTCCCCTTTTAATGAATAAATTAGAAATTTAACAGTAACTCGAAAACGACTTGACATAATTTAGTTCTGATAATTTTCCTGGGACCTAGACTATGATTGGTGGGGAGGGGGGATCATTTCCATCAATGTTTCGCTATCTGCTACCGTTTGGGCTGTGGTATTGGAATAGACAACCCCTACCACATAGGTACACACAAATTTCTGATTTATATACAGGGTGCGGCAATTAGTTCTCCCACTTTTTAAAAAATCGTGGGAAGGGAAGTAATAGTGGGGTTTGTGATATTCAACACAAAATGACATCTAGTTTTTAGGTATCGCAATGGTTTGGTTGCGTGAGCATCGTGCGTTCGTTGTCAAGCTGTTTTTTTAAAAAAGTGAATCCATTATAGACACTCAGACGGCGTTCCGCACAAGGTATGGTTTGCACTCCACAGATCCAGTTCCTCATCGAAAAACAATTTGGAGTTGGGTTCACAACTTTAGGCTGTATGGGGCTACGACCCATATTCCCCGGTCACGTGATCTCCTAACGGCATGACATTTCGTAGGCCCTTCGCTTGCCGGAATTGGGTGCCTGCGACTTCTTGCTATGGAGTTACTTCCTATATAAATACATTGTCAGAATTACATACACGTTAAACCTTTGTTAGTTGGACCACGAACTTTTGGAACGTCTCTCGTATTTTGGGACACTAATTCACAGTAGATGGAAAAAAACGGGAAGACAATAACCAAAATATGAACACCTGGTCATCTTATGTTGGTCAATGACATAAAGAACATCAAGGTAGACCAGTTCATGAGCAATATGCCTGTAGTATGCTGGTGGAAGTCATCACAATCATCTTCTGGTTTCTAGTTCCGGATTGCCAACTTCATAATTCATGGATAAAAATAATGTCTGATCCCCCGAAGCATTTGTGTCCGAGGTTGGTTAATCAACCTTTCAGTAGAACTCAGATTTTTGTGAAGGGTGGCTTATACTGGGTGAACATATAGCCAATTTGTACTCTTGGATTGTTGGCTGTTTCGGGGTGCACTCAACCTCATTGTAACATTAATGCTTCTTCTTTATCTTCACCTTTTCCCAATTCTATTTGGGGTCACCGTTCCCTTAATTGTATCATGTCACAACCTTTTGTTCTGTGCCTACTCTCTTTAGCTGTACTCTTGGATATTCATTTTTCTTCTTCTTTATCTTCTTTCCTTAATTCTACCATGCCACAACCTTTTGTTCTGTGCCTACTCTCTTTAGCTGTATCCTTTCTTGGCGCGGTAACCCTGGCTTGCTTCTCACAGTATCCACAGAAACTTCTATTTTCCTTATGACCTTTCATCTTTGGTTTGAAGCAGAGTTTTTTAAAGGCTGGATGCCCTTCCTAATACCAAACCTTCTGTATTTACACGGTCTTAGGACCGTCACCTAATGAAGCCGGTTTGCTCTCCTCGGTGGCTATATTATGAACATTCATTATATTCATGACATTGCGGACCAATATTCGAGTGAGGTCTGCTATTAAATGTATTATGTTGGTGTAAGATTCTGGAACCGGGGAGGAGTGTCTGGCAACCCTTTGATTTTTTTGTAACCGATTTTAATCCGATTAGAGACGTTAGGAAACGTTTTTACGGCCATGCCTCTATTGCGTATGTACAACCGTCCAAAATGGATCCATGGCGGCCAATAAAAAAACGAGTTTTTTTTTTAAAAAAATAATTTCTTGGAAAGGGTTGCCAAACACTCCTCCCCGGTTCCAGACCCGTTGATGTAATTCGATTAGCGTAATGTACCTGTACCCAAAATTAGATGTCAAATAGATGGCTAGAACACAATTAGGTATGTGTCTACCAACTTAGAAGACTGCCAGTTGTTTTAATTTAATCCCATCAACGTAATTTATAGCATTATTTAGGAGTCAAGTTCATGACCAGACAGCTTCCTTCAATTTGGAGTTAAGTAACAAGTGGTCAGGTTAGTAGCAAAATGATGTATGCATCAGATGATTCCTGCTCCAGTAATGGAATCTGTTGATTTAATTTAATCCCATCAACGTACTTTATAGCATAATTTAAGAGTCAAGTTCATGACCAGACAGCATCCTTCAATTCGGAGTTAAGTAACAAGTGGTCAGGTTAGTGGCAAGATGATGTAAGCAGACGAACTCCGTGTCAGACTTCCTTTAACTCGGTGTCAACCTTTATATTTAGTAACCAGTGTCAGGTTATATTATAAAAAAAATCTGCTGTGAACATCACACGACTTTCCTTATCTATAGAAGAAGAAGAAAGTATTGTAATGGGCTGAAATTTTCGATGTCGAGTTTTCAATGCCAAATCTAATTTTGAGGTCCGCAGACTCGGGTTTAAGTATTTGAAGCACATTCCATGCAGCAAATTGATATGAACATGAACAAGCAACAAATTTTAATCTCCAGCTCTTACCGTTTTCATTTTCATCTGGATTCGTGAAAACCGCAAAAAAGGGCAAAAACCGCCAACGGTAGGTAAGTTTGATTTCAATCAAAAGTATCTTCGGGCATTTTATGCATAAAATAGTTACATAATATATATTAGGCACCAATTTTCATGCTCTAGCTCTTATTGCCGTACTTGTTTTCGACAGATCCGCCGAAAAGTGGCCCCAAACTGTCTTTCCTGATAACAAATCAAACAACTGACTACATTATGGGTCAGTTGTTTATAAACTTTGTTTATAAATTTGTTTATATAAATTTGTTTATAAACAAATAAATTATGGGCAGAATAAAAAAAAAAATGTCTTTCCTAATTCAATGCATGAAATTGATATGAATAGGCACCAATTTTCAAGCTCTAGCTCTTACTGTTCTTGTTTTAGACAGATCCTCTGAAAAGTGGCCTAAACTTGTCTTTCCGAATTCAATGCATTAAATTGATATGAATAGGCACCAATTTTCAAGCCCTAGCTCTTACTTTTCTTGTTTTAGGCAGAACCGCCGAAAAGCGGCCTCAAACTGTCTTTGCAAATTCAATGCATGAAATTGATATAATAGGCACCAAATTTCAAGTTCTAGCTCTTACCGTACTCCTTTTAGGCAGAATTCACAAAAACGAATAAAAAGCGGCAGAAACCGCCAACGGTAACTTCAACCGAAAGTGTCGGGTGCCGTTTATTTCAATGGCACAATCAAATAGTAGACCTGACTAATCGATTCTTGTAAATAACTAATTTTAATATTAAATTATGGTTTAAAAGTAATTATAAATTTGATTGACGTCTCCGTGGCAGAGTGCGCACCACATTCGGCTTGCTCCAAGAAAGTTCCGGTTTCGATTTCTGGACGGGTCGAAAATTTGATAAAGTTTTTTTCATATTTTCTACTTGGTCAGGTTGTGATTGGGGGTAATTCCGTCTCCTGAGGACAATTGAGTAGCTATGGTAATAGCGACAAGTGGTAGCATTATAAGGAAATTGTTAAAGTGTAGCTTAGACTTAGTGGTATTTGAATGATTATTGGAAATACCTTGCAATGCTATGACTAAAATTGTGACATAATAACACAAAGAAATTTACATTTTTTTTTACAAATTTGATGAGGAAATCTCAACTACATCAATAATCCAAGGAATGACTTTGTAAAATTTGAAATGAATTTTTTTATTTAACAAAATTTAAAATAATTTATAAAAGGATTCCTTGGTGAAGCGAGGAGAAAGATCCCATCACAAAGATTAAAAGAGTTCTTTTCCGAAACAACGCACCCGTCCGCAGCCAAAAGAGCAGCAAGCCCGCCCGTCGAATGAAATATTTTAGAATAATGATTTTGACTGACATCCTGACCACATCCTTAAACAACAAATCTCATATTTCATATCTTCATAGGTATTTATGATTCTGAAGATAATTAATATTGATTTTAGAAAATGATTTTTACACATAAAACAACATCATAATTATCTTCCGGAAGTTTTTCAAAAAAAATCATTCATCTAAATTAATATGACTTGATTCATTTCATTTATCAAATGTTAATACAACATCCACTGTAGTGTAGATCATTGAGTTGTGAATTTGTAGATATATTCTTAATTAATTAGTGGTATTTTTAAAAATAATAATATATACCTCGGTGAGTTTCTTTGTTTGAAAATGCTCCTGTATCGTAACCAAAGGTCGTAGGAAGACGGGTACCGGGGAGGAGTGTCTGGCAACCCTTTTCAATTTTTTTTAGAAAAACTCGATTTTTTTATTGGCCATAATAAATCCATTTTGGACGTTTGTACATATGCAATAAAGGCATGGCCGTATAAACGTTTCCTAACCTCTCTAATTGGGTTAAAATTGGTTAACAAAATTCAAAGGATTGCCAGACACTCATCTCCGGTTACAGAACCGGGCTAGTCTCCTTGGACGCGGAACTTGTTGAATTTTTTGATTATGCCAGGTTGCCCGGGCAAATTCCCGGCGGGCCCCTCGAGGCAGGGGACAAATACATGTAAAATATGTGCAAGAAAAAATTTGTGGGCCCCAATGAGCCCCCCGGTTCATTGCGGGGCATTATTATAAAAGAAAAATACATGTAAAATATGTGTGAGAAAAAATATGTGGGTCCAGAAGGGCTTCCGGCTCATCGGGAGGCATAATTTTTAAAGAATAATGTGGGGCCCTTCTTCCAATATGCCCGGGAGGTCCCTGGAGCCCCAGTCCGCCCCTGCCACAAGGTATAGCTATTTTTCTCCTGGGAAAACACAAATTTTCGATTTTTCGTGAATATTGTCTCAGCAAGTTTAATTTGTTGGTGATTTCTTCAAACCCCCCTCGATCAAAGAAAAATGAGGTGATCCATCGAGCGATTCCATTGCAATCATACCTCTCTTACGGGGGGCTCTTCATTGTGGTGACACGGCGCCGTCACCACAATGGAGGCCGACGCTCTTCCCCATCGGACATCAATTTTCCTTTGTATAAAGAGAGTTTCAGAACAACGGGAAGTGTGATAAAGAAGAACCCAGCAATGGTCCAGGGGTCCACCACAAATTACAAGCAAAATAAATTTCGTGCTGAGGGAATATTCACGAAAAATAGAAAACTTGTGTCTTTTCCAGAAGAAAAACGCCCCCTGGTCCAAATATTGTGGCAAAATCAAAAAGATCAAGAAGTTTTGCGTTCATGGAGACTCACTAAGTCTTTTTAAGATCTTCGGTTAGCAGGAGCATTTTCGAAAAAGAAACTCACCCATCAGCGCGCCCTGTAAAATTAACAAAGTAGGTAGGTAGAATTTTTTTGTTTCAACGCTTCGACAAACCACATTCAGGGGTAAACAATCCTAAATTATTGGAGAAACCCCCTTGTCCCCTCCCATCTCCTCTAGAATTTTGGACAAAGAAAAATAAAGATGACACCTGGACAAACCACATTTAGGGGTAAACGAAGGATCACTATTGGGGGAAAACGGTTGCCCCCTCCCATCCCCTCTAGAATTTTGGACAAAGAAAAATGAAGATGACATGGACAAACCACATTTAGGGGTAAACAATCCTAAACTATTGGGGAAACCCGGTTGCCCCCTCCCATCCCCTCTAGAATTTTGGACAAAGAAAAATAAAGATGACACCTGGACAAACCACATTTAGGGGTAAACAATCCTAAACTATTGGGGAAACCCGGCTGCCCCCTCCCATCCCCTCTAGAATTTTGGACAAAGAAAAATAAAGATGACACCTGGACAAACCACATTTAGGGGTAAACAATCCTAAACTATTGGGGAAACCCGGTTGCTCCCTCCCATCCCTTCTAGAAATTTTGGACAAAGAAAAATAAAGATGACATGGACAAACCACATTTAGGGGTAAACAATCCTAAACTATTGGGGAAACCCGGTTGCCCCCTCCCATCCCCTCTAGAATTTTGGCCAAAGAAAAATAAATATAACACCTGAACGCAATTGAAAAGCTCGTTATTATTATTTTCATACCTCATAATTTTTCGAATCGATATTGTTCATTTTTAAATATTATTTTAATTAATAAATAATAAAAAAAAATACTTACTTGAATTAAATATAAAAATAATTTTCTTTTGATTGATCACCTGAATTTTAAAAGCAAATTAATTCAATGAAATTTTTAATTTATTAATTTAATTGATTTTTTTTTGTAATAATTTTTTCAAAGGTAAGAGACATTGAGAGAGTTGATTTTGGTTTTTTAGTGTATTGGGCAAAGGTTTCCTTCAGATTCAGAGTGGAAGGTGTGTGGTGTGACCGGGATACAGAGGGCGGCGGACGGTGTGTGTTGTGTACGGGATACGGAGGGCGGACGAACCCATTCTTACATTACTTATCCTATAAAAAGGAAATTATTGTAATGGACTGAAATTTTCGATGTCGAGTTTTCAATGCCAAAACACGTTTTCAGTATCCAGAGCCCTCGAATTTCATTTTATTCAATTTTTGATTCTGCATGGACCATTCATTCAATAGTGGCATCATCGTATCCAATCAGGGCCGTATTAACCTTCCGCGGGGCCCGTAGCACTTTCACAGAGCAGGGCCCCTCCACGCCCACCCCTTCGCTGGCGCCGTCTAAGTAGTATATTTTTTGGAGCCATTACATAAATTGATTATGTTTTGGCCTTTTGGTCTAGTACCCACCTAGAGGAAAGTGAAATAAAATTTGAGTATACCAACATCGATAAAACATGGATTAAACTTCAAAGGGATAGTAAGAGGGTACCTAGTGTACCTACACTAACCAATTTGCTTATGTTGCAATACTCGTTTCTTTATTAAGTTCCTAGGTAGTAGATACCTACTTGTACTTTCCTAAATTATATTTTACTACATACTTTGAAGAGTTGGGGGCCCCGTCAAAATGATATGTTTTTTCAATTGCCGACCCAGAAATGTCGAAATATCTAGTGCATTTTGTCAAAGGGCGGGGCCCGTAGCACGTGCTACAAGTGCTACTATTGTTAATCCGGCCCTGTATCCAATGGTAGCCAGATATATGAGACAGAAGCTCTAGATAAGTTGTAGTCTACTGCTACATACATACACATATAATGGGGTGTTTTTTATAGAGTGACACAAGTTGTCTAAAACCAACCGTTGACCTTTTAAAATCACAAAAATTGAGCGTAGGACGATTCTAAATATGAAGTATTAATCTGACGTTAGTTCATTGCAAATAAAAATGTCAAAAAAATTTCCCAATCTGGTCTCGAACTTGATCGATTTCCTGGAGATGCAAGCTTCAGCACGTGTTTTCAGGTTCATAAATCATTTTCCTTTACTTCTTCAAGCTATTTTTAAGTGCCAACTTTGGGTGGCCCTAGCTACCTTGGGGTCCATTTCAGTATAGGGGTTTATGAAGCAAAGTGGCCTTTATTTGAGCTCTACTTTACGTGGTTTCTTTTTTTGCATAACCTTTTGTAACACCTTGTATTTAGCCCTACGTGGAAACGCACTTTGTAAAAACCTCACTGGACGTTGTTTAACTTAATTGACCTAACAGGAACTGGTCCATAGACGCTGGCTACATATTTTTTTTTAATTTGGCTTAACAAGTCTCTTTAACATCTATTGGTCATTCAAGACGGGGGTTTTGCTCTCCCTTCGCTGGAAACTTGCAAACCAGCTACCCACATTGACCTCACCCAGCAAGGGTTGGGCCGGAAAAATAGCCAGCATCACGAGGGCGCGAATCCACGTGGACACCCACATGGTACAACCTCGCTGGACGTTGCTTAACTTCAGTGATCTAACCGGAACTGGTGTATTTAACAGGGGCGGATTTAAGTCTATACCTTAGGGGGGGCGATGCAGAACTTTGGGAGGGTATACTTCCGGAGGGTATGGAATACCTCCCAAGCACAGGGGAGGTCGGGGGGCTGCTCCCGGGGAATTTTGAATAATTAGGAGTCAAAAATGTGAAAATCTGTGCTCTGCAACTGCAATGTTGTTTCATACATCAGTGACTAAAACTATAACATATACGGTATACGGTAATTACGAAATGCGTGCCTAGCCGGCGCATGCGCGGATATGGCATGTAGACAGCGGCTGGGAATAGAACGTTCGTAGCGGCATTTTTACTGTCCCTAGACAGTTTGTAGGATGTAAAATAAACCTTGTTCTTGGGCCAGCTGATTTAACAAGATAGACCATTGACGAGGGGAGTGCGAGGCGTTGTTATGAAATTATATATCTGGAATATTTTATTTGAATTCATAAAATCATTATGTCTGATTGTATTTATAAAATCAACATGAGAAAAATATTTATGCCATAATTTATTTAGTGGAAGATTACTGCATAAATATTCACACTTGATCTTGCCAAGGGGGGGGGCGGTCGCCCCCCTTTAAATCCGTCCCTGGTATTCAACGTGCCATAGACTCTGGCTGCATTCAATTCTAATATGCATGAAAATTAATACCCCAGGAATTTTAGGTGAAAAAATGACTCAACAAAAACATTAAATGTATATTTCTTTGTGTTATTATGTCACAATTTTTGTGAGCATCATAACAGTACAAATTATTCAGTACAAATTATTCTCAACAAACACTCCAATATTACTAAGTCTAAAACCTAAACTTTAACAATTTCCTTTTATAAATGCTGCCACTTGTAGCTATTACCATAGCTACTAAATTGTCCTCAGGAGGCTGAGTTAGCCCCAATCACAACCAGACCAAGTAGAAAATTTGAAAAAAAACTTTTATCAAATTTTTGCCCCTTCAGGAATCGAACCCAGAACCCCCTTGATGTAAGCCGAGTGTGATGCGCACTCTGCCACGGAGACGTTAAAATGTTAGAATAGAACTCTCTCAACAATATTATAATTTTGAAGGCTCATGGTGGTCATTTTCACTGAGTGAGATCTACAATTCACGGCACTACGCGTGTTAGTTTAATTACATCGAGATTCATTATCTACACATCATACCTCCTACTACCTACCTATTTCAATTAATCTACATAATTATCTATTCATATAAAACATTTAAATGTAGGTACTTGCTGAATATACTGAAATCATTAATACCGAGTTACAGTGGTGTCCACAAGGGGGGGGGGGGGCTGGACNGGTGTCCACAAGGGGGGGGGGGCGGATCCCAAGTTTTTACCAAGTGGGATTCCACGTAGGTTCGTACTCTCGTGATGCTGTCTATTTTTCAGACCGATCCCAGGCTGGCTGAGGTCACTAAGGGTGGGCAGTTTGTAACTTTGTACTTGCTGAATATACTGAAATCATTATTACCGAGTTACAGTGGTGCACACAAGGGGAGGGAGAAGTGGGTTTCCAAGTAGGTTCGTACCCATGTGATGCTGTCTATTTTTCAGATCGAACCCAGGCTGGGAGGGAGGTCACTAAGGGTGGGCAGTTTGTAAGTTTGTACTTGCTGAATATACTGAAATCATAATTACCGAGTTCCAGTGGTGCACACAAGGGGAGGGAGAAGTGGGTTTCCAAGTAGGTTCGTACCCATGTGATGCTGTCTATTTTTCAGACCAAACCCAGGCTGGGAGGGAGGTCACTCAGGATGGGCAGTTTGTAAGTTTGTACTTGCTGAATATACTGAAATCATAATTACCGAGTTCTAGTGGTGCACACAAGGGGAGGGGGGGGTGCTGCTGTTAAACTCTTTGAAAGAGCGTAGGTTGATAGTAAATGAGCGATTTTTCAATAAGCTTCTCGGTGGTGGTGTTGTTGATTGTTCCAAGCTGTTTAGGCTGATCAATCTTGACTGCCATCGGCGCTTGCGACGAAACAATACTAAACTTTCTGTGTGAACCTATTATTCTTATTTTGTCCTCATTAATAATAATGTGATAAAAATCTTTTTTTGTTAACTTTAAATTATTTTTATTATTATTCTTCCTTTTATGTTTCCTATACATATTTTATCATATTTTTTTTTGACGTCTCCGTGGCAGAGTGTGTATCACACTCGGCTTGCACCAAAGAGGTTCGATTTCTGGACAGACGTCTCCGTGGCAGAGTGTGTATTACACTCGGCTTGCACCAAAGAGGTTCGATTTCTGGACAGACGTCTCCGTGGCAGAGTGTGTATCACACTCGGCTTGCACCAAAGAGGTTCGATTCCTAGACAGATGTCTCCGTGTGTCTCAAGCCACAATTTTTATCCGAGTTTGAATAAATTTGGTATACATGTTTAGGACATGAAGGTAATTTGCTGTATATATAGTTTTGGGGGACCCGAGGAGCGCAGTATGCTGCTTTTTGAAACTGATTTTTATCTTTTTAGCGGTTTGTTGTAGAAACGTAAAATTTTGATATGTTATGGCTGATGTTCCTCAAGCTAATAAGACGTTCAAATATTATTCGAGTTCAAAGTTTGGACGCCAGCCGGATCTTGTCGGAATTCCTATTTTTGAGTAGCACATTCGAAAAAGCTTCGTTAGTGCTGGTTTTTGCCGTTAAAAATCATCGTTTGTGCTCTTACCGTTTAAAAATTATTGAAGTTCAAAATTTGGACACCAGGGCGCAATATTCTGTTCTTTGAAAATGATTTTTATCTTTTTAGCGGTTTGTTGTAGAAACGTAAAATTTTGATATGTTATGGCTGATGTTAAGGGTTCTTCGATTTTGAAATTTGGGGACCCTGGTCCCCTCCGAGGGTCCTAGGGGGCCCAATATTGTGTTTTATTGTGACTTTTTAAAATTGGATTAAGATATTTTTTTTCTATAAATGACTACAACACTAACGTGAACTCGTGAACACCTTGATGTTGAAGAGACGTTAAGCAAAAAAAAAAATTAAANAAAAAAAAAAAAAAAAAAAAAAAAAAAAAAAAAAAAAAAAAAAAATCGCATGCATTCAAAAGTTTTTTGAGCAATCGGTTAGGACTTCTGGGACATAGGTACATTGTGAATACAAAAAAGGTTGCAAGCTTTGATCAAATCATTGGAGATTTGAATGTCAAGGTCGCTTATTGTTTGTGTTTTTTAATTAAACTTATATTGGAGATAGTGTCTGACAAGTTAGTTAAATCCCACAGAGATAGTAATCATCTGCATGTATTATTCATTAATAATAATCGACACACGTTTTTACGTTATAAAGGGCGACTCTGAATTTGTGAACCCAGTGGTGCAGGCGCACGCAATGGGTTTTTAAATTAAACTTATATTGAAGTTAGTGTCTGACAAGTAGGTAAATCCCGGAAAATATTATTCATTAATAAATCATCATCAGCATGTATTATTCATTGATAAATAATCATCAGCATGTATTATTCATTAATAAATAATCATCGGTATGTATTATTCATTAATAAATCATCATCAGCATGTATTATTCATTGATAAATAGTCATCAGCATGTATTATTCATTAATAAATCATCATCAGCATGTATTATTCATTGATAAATAATCATCAGCATTCATTAATAAATAATCATCGGCATGATTATTTATTAATAATCATGCACTCTCAATTTGTGACCCAGTGGCGCATGCGCACACACGAGGTTGGATACTCCGCCCGTGCCGTCCCAACCCAGGCTGGGTGAGGTCAATATGGGTACATGGGTAGATGGTTTGTAAGTTTCCAGTGAATGGAGGGTAAAACCTCCGTCTTGAATGACAAATAGATGTTAAAGATAAGCCAAATAAGAAAACATAAACTGTAAATTAAAAATGCTCAAATAAAAACGCACATCTCGGGAACGGTTTAAATTTTCAAGATCAAATTAATAACGGTGTTCCTCATGGATTTTAGTAAAAAAATCATTTGGTGTAGACAAAGTTCGACCCGTATCTTTTTATTTTGATTTAGAAATTTCAATTTTTTCTTCAATTTTTGTAAACAATAAAATTCTAAATTAATTTCACTATTCACACTTGGGTACGTTAAGTTGACCGGGTCATGTCGCAATTTTAGTGCACCAACGTTAGTGCCGTAAAAATCGTCAATCGTCACCGTTTTTTTTTTTTAGAATAGGATTTAAATTTATTTATTTATTATTTATTCATATACATACAGAGATAATTTTCCTCAAGCTAATAAGACGTTCAAATATTATTCGAGTTCAAAGTATGGACGCCAGCCGGGTCATGTCGGAATTCCTATTTTTGAGTAGCACATTCGAAAAAGCTTCGTTAGTGCTGGTTTTTGTAGTTAAAATTGTCGTTTGTGCTCTTACCGTTAAAAAAATATTGAAGTTCAAAATTTGGACACCAGCCGGGTCATGTCGAAATTCCTATTTTTGAGTAGCACATTCGAAAAAGCTTCGTTAGTTCTGTTTTTTGCCGTTAAAATCATCGTTTGTGCTCTTACCGTAAAAAAATTATTGAAGTTCAAAGTTTGGACACCAGGCACAATATTCTGTTTTTTGAAAATGATTTTTATCTTTTTAGCGGTTTGTGGTAGAAACGTAAAATTTTGATATGTTATGGCTGATGTTAAGGGCTCTCCGATTTTGAAAAAAATTGGGGGCCTTGGTCCCCCCGGGGGTATCAGGAGGGGCCATAATGTATTTTGAAATTGGATTAAGATATTTTNAAAAAAAAAAAAAAAAAAAAAAAAAAAAAAAAAAAAAAAAAAAAATCGCATGCATTCAAAAGTTGTGAGCAATCGTTTAGTATTTCTGGGACATACATAGTGAATAAAAAAAGGTTGCAAGCTTTGATCAAAACATTGGAGATTTGAATGTCAAGGTCGATTATTGCTCGTGTTTTTATTAAATTAAACTTATATTGGAGTTAGTGCCTGACAAGTTAGGTAAATCCCAGAATGTATTATTCATTAATAAATAATCATCAGCATGTATTATTCATTAATAATCAACACACGTTTACGTTATAAAGGGTGACTCGCAATTTATGAACCCAGTGGCGCACGCGTACACGAGGTTGGATACTCCTCCCGTGCCGTACCAACCCAGGCTGGTTGAGATCAATATGGGTGGATGGTTTGTAAGTTTCCAGCGAATGGAAGCTAAAATCCCCGTCTTGAAACAGAATAAAATTCTAAATTAATTTCACTATTCACACTTGGGTACGTTAAGTTGGCCGCGTCATGTCGCAATTTCCATATTTTTGTGAGTTCTATCCTTTGTGCCAACGTTAGTGCCGTAAAAATCGTCAATCGTTACCGTTTTTTTTAGAATAGAATTTCAATTTATTTATTATTTATTCATGTACATATACAGAGATAATTTTCCCCAAGCTAATAATTTTTCTCTTACCGTTAAAGCTCTTACCGTTCAAAAATTATTGAAGTTCAAAGTTTGGGCGCCAGCCGGGTCATGTTGGAATTCCTATTTTTGAGCAACACATTCGAAAAAACTTCGTTAGTGCTGGTTTTTGTCGTTAAAATCAACGTTTGTGCTCTAACCGTTCGAAAATTATTCAAGTTCAAAATTTTGACTCCAGCCAGGTCATTTCGGAATTTCTATTTTTGAGTAGTACATTCAAAAAAGCTTCGTTGGCGCTAGTATTTGCCGTTAAAATCAACGTTTGTGCTCTAACCGTTCAAAAATTATCAAAGTTCAAAATTTTGACGCCAGCCGGGTCATGTCGGAATTCCTAATAAGTACCCAAATTTTAAACCACCCTGTATGCAACATGTGCCAATTTAAATTACCTGGAAGACCACACGAGCAATTTTTAGAATTACTCTACACTCTGCTGACTGTGAGAATTAATTCTAGATTCACACCATTGCGGAGGAAATATTTTGGAATTAATTCTAGTTCACTAACTTGTTATTTACGCACTTATCATTCCGAAGGAAAATTTCTTCCAATACTGACTTACTAATTTCCACAGTACTTTTTATTTGCTTACCGTCTCTTTAACATGTATGGATCATTGCGGTTTTACCTTCCATTCGCTGGAAACTTGCAAACCAGCTACCCGCATTTACTTTATCAGCCTGGGTTTGGCCATCATGAGGGCGCGAACCTATGTGGACTCCCACTTGGTAAAACCTCCCTGGATGTTGCTTAACTTCAATGATTAATTTTTGTTTTTCTAACCGGAAACTCGTGGTCAGAGCTAACTAGATTATCTAAAAACCAAATGAACCAATAAAAAAAAAAAAAATCCCCTGATGATTTTCTGGTCACCTGATGTATCAGGGCTTTAGCATTACTCGGGATACACCACGTGGGGAGGTAAACTGTCATTGTACCCCCGAACTTGCCGACCCTATTTTGACAAGACATGCAATTTTGATAATTTCATTCGTTAGTGCTTACTCAGTCATTTTGTCGATTATTTTCAGACAAGAGAAATACAAACATTAATCGGTAGGTACTCGTCTCACACTTCAATTACTGTACATGAAGGCGCAACATCAAGAAGCTCCCGCGCGTATATTTAAAAGCTTTACGTCACGTCAGTTGGAGTTTGCTATGTATAATGCAAACTGTGCAGTATCTTTCTGATTTTCAATCGTGTAAAAAGTTAGAAAAATGTATAAACATAAACACTATATTCATTGCAGCTAAATCCAAAAAATATATTTTTTTCCCATATTTAAGTTGCTCCATATTTTGCCGCCTTAGGCCATCTTACCCAATATTTATCACTTGACCATTTTTTAATTTTTCAGTAGAATCTGGCGTGGAATGGACTCTGCCAAATGTATCTTATCCGGACCCAATATTTATCACTTGACCATTTTCTTTTTTATGTTTAATTGTTCAGATCATGTCAACATGGCATCTATCAGTATGTGTACTGATAGTGATTTCCCATTTAATGTCATGTGAAGAACGTTTCACAAATTTAGAATCTGGCGTGAAATGGACTCTGCGCCAAATGTATCTTTTCTTAAAATTTGTCGCGACAACATATCAGCTCAAAGCGAGAAAGTTTTAGGTGGCCCTTTAGTCCTTATTTTAGGACATTTTCTGCAAAGGTATGGTTTCCATATGTATGAGATTAATTTATGGTGGTCGTTATCTCTGTCAATGGTTGCCAGATTGTTGTTGATAATGTTTGGTTTATTTCTTTTTTGCAACAATACCTGATGGGAACCCCCTAAAAAATTACTTTGGCGCACCATTTGGGCTAAAATCCGTCAGGGGCTTGGGAAATAATTTAGATATGTACTTTATTGTTTTGCGAAGCCCCTTTGGAATTTTTAGAATGACACAACCACGCTATTGATAATCATTATTTTGTTTATTTCAGACCGCCATCATTGAAAGTTTAAATTTCCCCGCTGAGAAGCATTTCATTCAAACAGAAGATGGTTACATATTGGGACTTCATAGGATCCCCTCCAGGGGTATTCCTATTCTATTTGTGCATGGATTTATGGCGGCATCGGATCAATGGATTTATAGGAGAGATCCAACGTCAGACTTACGTGAGTTTGTCTTAAGAGAGAGAAAAAACAATTTATTATTTTAGTTTTACTGACTGGCCACTTCTGCGTGCCTCGGTAGCTCAGTGGTTAAACGCTTGCCTGGTAAACAGGAGGGCGTGGTATCAATTCCCAGCAGAGGCAGGATTTCCTCATCAATTTGAGTACTTGACCGCATAAAAATAGAGCCCTAAGGGTTAGGTGGTAGAAAATGCCTCAGGCATTAACCTCGCCCAGTGGCAACCTTCCCTTCCACTCAAGAGTTTTTTATATATATTTATGTCTTAGACCCAAGATGGCCAGCGTCTATGGCACGTTGAATATATAAATTGCCGTTAGATCACTGAAGTTAAGCAACGTCCAGCGAAGTTGTACCATGTGGGTGTTCACGTGGGTTCGCGCCCTCGTGATGCTGGCTGTTTTTTGGGCGCAACCCAGGCTGGGTGAGATCAATGTGGATAGCTGGTTTGCAAGTTTCCAGTGAATGGAGGGTAAAACCCCCGTCTTGAATGACCAATAGATTTTAAAGAGACGGTAAGCCAAAATAAAATAAAAAAGACCCGGGGCGGAAAACCGTCTTGGATCTAAGATATAGTAGCGTCATGTTACCTATATAGGGTGTATCTAAAATAGACCGACAAAGAATTATGGGTGGTAGAACACACCATTTGCAGTCGAAAAGACCAATATACCCTATGGCGGAAATGTACCGTTTTCAAAATGGCGGTTTTTTGGTGTTATTTTCAAAATGCATGACCTTGCGGTACTTCTTGAGGAATAACTTTTTTTTGCACATTGTATCAAAAAAATTCTTTTGCTATGTGAGGTGTACCAAAATTTGCCATAGAAATAATATGTTACATGGGGTTAAACAAAAGGTTATAACCAATTTTTTCCAATTCTAAACAAACAAAGTTCTAAAATTTTAGCGGACTCGCCAAATACTTTGTGAAAAAGTAACGAAAAAAATTCTACAAACACGACGGCACTCTTTAAGAATAACATGCCCCTTTTTTTGGATTTCCAAAAATATGAAAATTATTTAAATAACATGCATATTGGGAGAGTTATGAATTGATTACTTGAGAAAGTCGTGGTTTGCTTTGAACTGAGCAGTAAGCAATGCCAGCCTTTTTCCTGAGGATTTCTTTACGAAAATCTCTGTAGATGGTCCGGATCCGGACCGCGGTCCGCCTATTGCCGACCCGTGCTTTATAGGTACCTAACCACTTTGGTGTAAGACTCTAAGATATAGTAGGCTTTTTATAGATAAGGAAAGTCGTGTGATGTTCACACCAGATTTTTTCTGTTTCCACTAATGCAGAGCTATTTTGTGTTTCAGCATTTGTTTTATCAAAAAGTGGTTTCGACATTTGGTTGGGTAACTTTAGAGGTAACGTCTATTCGAGAAATCATGCAAAACTTACACCAAGTCAAGTTGAGTTTTGGAACTACAGGTAAATATTGCGATGGCTTCATAGATTTAGACTGCGGATGCGCAGATGTGTTTTTCCTTTTTCACGCAGTTGACGTACTCTATTCTTTGATAACGCTGGTACATCCGGTAAAATTTGGTACAAATTATGGGGACAGGATTAGTCCTTTGATGAATTTATGTTATACAAAGAGGATGATAGGATCAAATTATACACCCCCACCCCAACATTATTGGTAAAATTTGGTTCAAATTTTGGGGACAGGATTAGTCCTTTGATGAATTTATGCAATACAAAGAGGGTGATACGATCAAATTATACCCCCTCCAGCCCAACATTATTGGTAAAATTTGGTACAAATTTTGGTGACAGGATTAGTCCTTTGATGAATTTATGTTATACAAAGAGAATGATAAGATCAAATTGTACGCCCTCTACCCCAACCTTATCTTTTTAAACACGTTAAGGTATTTGCTTAAAATTACCATGACAATGGTAAAATACGCATACAGAGTGTAACTGGTTGTTGTGCCCAACGCTATAGGTGCTACGAGTATACTATGGACAAAAACAAACATTTTTTTTTCTTCTATCAATGATTTGAACTTCTGTTACAAAGTTACAGGATGTTTTGTGTTATTTTTGAATTGATCATATCTCCCTTGTTACTGCTCTGATTTCGAAAAACTAAAATGAAAAAATTCTAGAAAAAAAAATTGTCGATTTCAAGATCATCCAAATTCAAAATAACAAAATGGCGGCAAATTGAAATATTCAAAGTTGAATACAGGGGTTGGATTTTGAGAAAATCGACTTGAATATTTCAAATTTCGCCAGTTTGTTATTTTGATTTTTGATGAACAATTGACAATGTTTGTGTAGACTTTCTTTCAAGCTCTCCAAATCATTTTCGTTTTTTGAAATCAGAGCAGTATCAAGAGAGATATGACCGATTCAAAAATAATACAAACCCGCCTGTAACTTTGTAACAGAATCCCCAATCAAATCTATCTATACTTATAAAACGCAAAGCGCAGTTGGTATACTGACTGACTGATAATCAACGTGGCTCCACAATGGCTAAACGTAGAGACTTGAAACTTTGCACAAAGGTTCCTTTTAGTATGCTGGTGCGTAATAAGAAAGGAAACAAAATAAAGTTCAAGTGGGAGCAAGTTACCGCCAAAAATGACGCTATTTAGCGAATCTTTTTGCAATTTTTTTCTGGGCAAACTAAAAGAGATAACGAAAAATGACCGAGAATAAACCCCCCAAAAATAGTATATAAGGACCCCATAAAAAATATGAAATCTGAAATAGAACACCTTTATCAAATTTCAG
>CM022882.1:7228256-7244616 GCA_012654025.1 Pachypsylla venusta | reverse complement strand
CTTGTACAATAAATGTAAATTTTTATTGTCCGGGTTACCAGCTTCACCTCACAACGCCGCTATTAATCGCCAAAAAAAAAAAAAAAAAAAATATGTACATATATATCCCCCCCTGGAAATTTAATATTTTACGTTTCAAGGTAGAGGTTTTGCTTCTTTTTTATCATTTTTTGATATTTGAGAACATGGACGTCCAAAGACACCTCAGTCATTATTGAAAATAATAAGCCAACATGTTGTTTCCATTTCACAGAAATATTTATTCCATGCAAAAGAAGTTAATGTGCTTCAAATTGGGTCTAGAACAAATGTTAGTGTTTCGTCTTTGCGTTCATTTTGTGGAAGAGGCAGTCCATCTCACATCATTTGTGATACTTTGGCAGGGGATTTGTTTGGATATCACAAATCAAACAACATGGTGAGTTCAAATACTGAGTGTGTGGTACCATTACACTATCTCACATCATTTGTGATACTGTGACACAGGATGTGTTTGGATATAACAAATCAAACAACATGGGGACTCCAAATACTGTATACTGTGTGTGTGGTACAATTACCCTTCTTTTTTGCCTTAAACAATTAAACATATTTGCATCGTTTATAGAACTCAAATAAGTAATATACGGAGGACGCGGCACAAGGGCCCGAATGGGAACCAGTTTTTACCGTATTCAATTTTTACGGGAGCCACTATTATTTCATCATCGGGGTATGGCCGATCAAAACGTTTCCTAACCTCTCTGGTTTGGGGGACGTTCATTTTGACGCTTATATTGATAAACAAACAAAAAAATTAAAGTAAATAAAGGTAAAAACTCAAACTTACTACATAGGTAAAACTTGGCTCCCGTAAAAATTGGGTACGGTAAAAACTTGTCCTCATTCGGGCCTTGTGCCGAATCCATATGGTAACATATGGAAAATCATTGTAGCAGGCGCCAAATTTTCAAGATAATAAAAATATGTTGTGTCTTGTGTATTTTCTATAATTGAGGACTGAGGGTCTCTTGGGCGTCCACCCACAGACGCCTCAGAAATATTTTTTAAAGGTAAGATGGTCGTCAAAAATCATCAAACATGACAAATGTGTTTGAAACCCTGTCAGACTATTTAGACAAATTTTGGTAATTTTTGTGTTTGATATCAAAGCAATCAAATGGCGAATTTAATCAAATATATTTGCCGATCTCACTGTTTGAAGTAAAAAAAAATGACAAACTTTGTCATCATGACAAATAAAACCCTTTTGAAAAATTTGCATTTTTGGTTCAAGACAGATACTATTATTTTTTTTGGAGCAAGTTACAAACTTAAAATGTGGTTTAATATAATTTAAAAAGTCTTTATAAAAGTTTTAGGGGTGGGAGATTAATTAATTGACTTTAATTTTAATTTATTTTGAAAAAAAAAAAAAAACTTTTTTCTTCCGTATTTATTGAAGAATTTGAATATATTGAACTGAAGCAGACATTTTTGTTTTGTCTGAAACCGCAATTGTACCAATATGAAAAGTAGCAATAGTTACTAGGTTTGAATGTTAAGTGCAAGTTTGTTTATTTTATCAATCAATATAAGCGTTAAGATGAAAGACCCCCCCCCACCCCAGAGAGGTTAGGACACGTTTTGATCGGCCATGTCTCGATGAAAATTTTTCTTCTTATGAAGTCGCTCCCTAAAAACTCTTGCACCATTCGGAAAAAAACTAATATAAATTAAATCGTAGTGATTTTTTTTTCATGTTACCTAACCTGAAAGTAAAATTGGATTTAAAAAAAAAAAAAAAAAAATCCGAATAAACATTTGATTTCTCCAAAGTTTCGTCGATTTTCAAACGTTTAAAAGTGAGTTTTCCCGTATTTTCCAGCATTCATTCGTGAAAATTAACCTTTTACTTTTAATAAATCCATATTTTAAGTTAGGTTAGTCGCTCAAAAAAAACAATGGTATCTGTCTGCTCCCGCATTTTCGCACTTAGCTCTTATGGGAATAACTTCATTCTCATATTTACAAATATTCCATGCTTTGTGACCATAACTTGGTGAATTCAATAGTGACATCTCCTGTCATCCAGTGGGCAAGGAGTGGAGTCACAGTCATTTGGTCTGAGGTCCTTACAATAGGCGTACGATGCTTTAAAACACAGGCATATTGTATGTTGGGAATATACTCCAGTCTATCACTGTGATTTGTCATTATGTCAAATTTGGTAATTTTTCGACTTCAAACATTACCAAACAGTGCGATCGGCAAATCAATGTGATCGTATAATTTCAGAGGAACATCGATCGCATCTTAAATTATTGTCGATGTGGATCATCTGTAAAAGCCTTCTATCACATATGGACAATATTTAAACAAAATAATTTCCTACAGTATGACTCACTTCCAATGGTTAATAGACGAACACAATTTGATGGAGACAGCCAGTATAACGAATCCACCATGAATATACCATCATCAATATTCGTATAATTTCAGAGGAACATTGATCGCATCTTAAATTACTGTCGCGGTGGATCATCTGTAAAAGCCTTCTATCACATATGGACAATATTTAAACAAAATAATTTCCTACAATATGACTCACTTCCAATGGTTAATAGACGAACACAATTTGATGGAGACACCCAGTATAACGTATCCGCCATGAATATACCGACTTTGATTTGGTATTCAAAAAATGATCGACTTGTTGATGTTAAAGTAAGTCTGATAGTGATAGCGATAGTATATTGCATTAACCCTATCCCGTGCACTTCTAAATTAACTAAATTTTAATACAATAAGGTGCAGTTCGATATTAAGATTTCGATAATATCAAAAAAATCGAAAGTATCGAAACAAAAAAATATTAATTTACCCAAGTCAGAAATTATGCTGCTTTGCTGCTAGTGCTGTCAATATTTACATCGATAATAAGGTTTCGATATAGCCGATATTGTGTATCGATATTTTAATCTATATCGGTAATATCGATATTCTGCTTTCGATTTTCGACGCGGCAACCCTACAACACAGTTGAAAATGCAGAGAATGAGTC
This sequence comes from Pachypsylla venusta, assembly GCA_012654025.1. Taxonomy (NCBI): domain Eukaryota; kingdom Metazoa; phylum Arthropoda; class Insecta; order Hemiptera; family Aphalaridae; genus Pachypsylla; species Pachypsylla venusta. Next base: position 7,241,573 of record CM022882.1, on the reverse strand, counting down.
GAAAATTCTGATGTAATGAGTGCCACATTTTTTCATTTAGGAAGATTTTTAAGTCCTCCTTGAGTAAAAAATAAATAAAAGTGAGAATTTAGAAACGCGTGATAAGATATGAGCGATGAGCGGCCCCTTATGATGTCATGCGCAGAACGCAGAACTAGTTATGGAACAAGCCGATCATTTTTTTAATACCAAATCAAAGTCGGTATATTCATGGCGTATACGTTATACAGTTCTGCGCAGAACTAGAACTATCTTAATATCGAACTCCACCTTATTGTACTGAAATTTAGCGGCGTAGTATCTTACTCTGACCCTTTTTGTTGAATTAATCCCTTTAGGGATCTCGTCTTTTGCAAGGCTTAACCCTTGAAAGGGTTAACGAGAATATAATATCAACCAAACTTAGCAATATTTGTTCGCCTCTACATGGTGTACCCTAGGTAATGCTGAACGACTAACAACACATCAGGAGATTTAATTAGGTGATTTTTTATTTTGCCAATTTAAAACAACCGGAAATAAGTAAAAAAAAAAACCAGTGTCTTTTGAATACAACAGTTCACTTTAGATCACTGAAGTTAAGCAACATCCAGAGACGTTGTTCTGTGTGGGTGTCCACGTGGGTTCGCGGCTCGTGATGCTGGCCATTTTTCCCGCACAACCCAGGCTGGGTGAGGTCAATGTGGGTAGCTGGATTGCAAGTTTCTGGCGAATGGAGGGTAAAACCCTCGTCTCGAATGACCAATAGATGTTAAAGAGAAGTTAAGTAAAAAAAGAACACATACGTATACAACACACACAAATAAAAAAACAGGTCAAGTAAGCGCGGTAGACCACACTCAATCCGGGGGGAGGAGTTGATTGGTTTACTTGGTCAGTTCTGGAACAATTTGGTTTGCCCTGTTTGTTTTATAATAAAAAATTGTCTCTTAATTAATCTCCTGGTCTACTATACATCAACAAGCACAAAAAGCCCACCAGAGGCTTAGGTGCAGGGGCTTATACAGCCCCAAAGAGGAATTTAGCTCACGAATATGCGAATATACTATACATCAACCTCATTTCATATTGTACTAGCTGTTTCGCTCGTGCTTCGCTACGATTCTTATATTGCTACTATTTTTGTTTTTCAAGGACAATGGAATTTGGGGGGGGGTGTATGAGTTTATGTCCACCCTGTATAGTGCAACCTTTAAAAAGCCAAGATTTAAACGTTCTAAATTTTATTTTGCCCGTTCCCAGTTTCGAACTCGTAACTCAGGAATGACTGACCATACCTTTGCAGAAAATGTCCTAAAATTAGGACCAAACGGCCACCTAAAACTTTCTCGCTTTGCGTTGATATATGTTGTCGCGACAAAATTTAGGATAATTAATTTTAGTGAATCAATTAGAAATTTTGCCGTAACTCGAAAACGGCTTGGCATATTTTAGTTCTGATAATTTTCCTGGGCCGTAGACTATGAGTTTGAGGTAGTCCATTCCCATCAATTTTTCGCTATCGGCTACCATTTTGGGCTGTGGTATTATAACAGACAACCCCTACCACATAAGTACAAACAAAATTCTGATTAATATATTTACATTTTTCAATATTTTTTGCTCTCTATGATGTCCAGTAGAAAGCTTTAAATTAATCTGTTGTTCACATTTGATTTCTTAATTCTAGGCCATAAAGAAACTTTACCAAGTAACGCCCAACATACTCAAATTGAATTTAATATCCTCTGAAAAGTTCACTCATATCGACTATTGGATCCTTGACAATATCAATCAGTTTCTCACATTCGATTTACTCAAACAGTTAAACTATTATCTTAAAGGAGACAGTGGAAATGGACCTCCGAGCCATTCTGAAAATCGGCCCAAATTACAGAAGATTCTTATAGATTCTGACAGTCATAAAGTTAAAAAAACTCGTGATTTTTTTCACTACGGTTTGAATTATGGTGGTTGAGAACCAAAGGTGTATCAATTTTTACATCGTAACTCAAGTGTTATGATGTTAAAACTACAGGTTGACACAATATTAGATAAAAAAAAGCTCATGTTATTACTGACACCACCTTATAGTTATGTATAAAGTGATCCAGGGACTTAATGGGTTGGTGGTGTAGTGGTTGTGACTGGTAAGCACAGGGTGTCTACCAAATCGTCAAAGTGAAATTCCCTGACTTTTCCAGGTTTTTCAGTCTACCTTTCCAGATTTTCCAGTGTACTTTTTCAAGATTTTGACTCCCATCTGACTTCAAAAAACACAATATTGGGGCCCAGGGCCCCCAAAAACTATACAGCAAATTTCATTCATACCCTAAACATGTATCAGAAAAAACGACTAGTTCAAAGTATGGAGAATTTCATGGCAAATGACAATATTGAAGGAAATATGGGGTTTCCTATTTCAAAATCGAAATGTGGCAGTGGCACTGCCACATGTAAAGGGAGTTTTGCCAAATAGGGATTATAGGAAAAACCAAAACATTTCAAACATTTCGGGGGGGGGGGGGAACCCTTAAAACCCTGTCCTGGATACGGTCATGCTGCTGATTTTAAATTAAAGAGAAAGCAATAAAATCTTGTGTATTGGCTGATGTGTTGGGAAGGTGTTGAGTGTTCGATATGGTCGTCATAGATTGGTCCGGTGCGTGTTATCGCACATGGGCAGACTGTCATTGTGCAGCCTACGTCACATTCAGTTTTCATACAACTTCTTTACGATGTTAACCATGTACTCCAACTTCCATATTTCTATTTATTGTTGTATTTAATATAATATTGTTATTGTTAAATAAATAAAATGAAAAATCACCTTACGCCTACCCATTTCTCTTACTTCAAATATTTACTTTCCGTGTCCATCACTGAAAGTGATAGACGTGGAAGGTATGGGTAGCATATGCTACTCTGAGAACTAGATGTTGAAATCCCACTTCCATGCCCTCCAACAATCTTTCTTTAATAGTCATACTTATCTTTAAAATCGCCAGTCTGTTGCGGTCAAAACATGGGGGGAGGGGAGTTGAAATGCCCAGATTATAGAGGGTATGTTTGTGCATGGCAAACGTGTCTTTTTTTCGGTACAGTCATATTTATCTCTAAAATCGCTAGTCTGCTCCGGTCAAATAATAAACGAAGGGGAGGGGGTGAAGTTGAGACTCTCCATAAAATCTCTACCTATGAATTCCACTAAATTGTTTCAAGTAATTTGTTTTACAGTTTACAGAGGTGAAACGGTGGGAAAGCTATTTTGACGTATATGTAATTATGCGAAAGGTAATACTGAGATCGATTACTGTATGCGTGCCACTGTCCCCTCCTCACTAATATTCTACGACTAAGTGAGTTCATTATATTATATTTGTCAAAAAAATCATGAACTGATTTAAAATTTATGAAACTGAAAATAAAATCTATAACACGATTTTCGGTGTTTGTCTTTCTGCACCACAATAATTCTCGTATGTCTAAACAGTTTTAAAAAATCTTGGTATGTTTATTTATAATTAGGTTTACAGAATTGACATGATTAATGACATAACTGGGACCTTATCATGGCCATTTTTAGTGGGCGAGTTCACAGATATCTGAGCTTGTTAGTTACACGATCGCGAGTGTTCCTTTGAGCATGAAATAAAACTCAGGATTTGGTTTTAGCCTTTACATACTTGAATAACATGTGAATTATAAGTGTAAATAATTACTTTTAAAACCAATTAAATAAAAATACAAATAAAACACTTACCAGAAACACTATGAATATTTTGATATTTATAAAGAAACCAGTTTTGAATCAATCGATTCCTCATCAACATTACCTAATTCACATTTAAAAGTAATTTACACTTTACAAAAACTGAAAAATTGATTGATTTTAGATTGTATATAATATAACTCATACTTATTCACTTAAACTTTAGAGATATAAAATGAATATTTATAAATTAATTAAAACAAAACACATACCAGAAATACTATTTACAATTATTAAAATTAAAATAACTGTCAACCGCCATCCTTCATGATCCTCCGACTCGACTAGATTGATGATGAATCGATACCAGTTATTTTATAAATAGTATTTCTGGTAAGTGTTTTGTATGAATTAATTTATAAATAATAATATATATTTTTTAACACTTATAATCAACATGTTATTTAAAGATTTAAATATAAAATTAATTTTAGAGATTTCCAAAAGAACGTTCTAGTTTCTGGATTTTATTTTTCAACAAAAGTTTGCACTTTGCAATGGCCGTTACTTTTTTCTCCACGTTCGAGAACATAGCCATTAGTTAAACGTAGTTGCCATGCTTCCCAAGTCCCCAATTTTAAGGTACCGACAATGGTTCCCAAATCCCCAAGACAAAAGTACCAAATACATGGAATTAATATTTTATATTTATCAACTCACATAGCAGTTAGGTGGGTATATAGGATGGAAAAAATATAATGAAAAAGTTGAGTTCATGCTACTAAATTAAACCGTGGCGAATTGGGTAAACCTGTAAGTTTAAGATAAATTCAAACGGAAATTTCCTATTTTAACCGCGGGATAATATTCTCTATATACGGCAACCCTGTCACCAACAAAAAAACTTTTCCTAGTTTGCTTTGCATTTTCTATTCTATAAAAACGTAAACAAATAAACATTTTTTCCAATATTTTTCTTTCTTTCTCCTTCGAGATAGGGATAGGATTTTCGACTGTCGACATGGCTTTTTTCGACTCACAAATATGAGTCGATCTCGCATCGAGTGACAATTTTCAAAAACGCCTTATTTGATCAGAAAGACATAATAAAACCATAATGAAGGTTGAAAATTACTATATCTTCACTTGACTATTGACAAAAGGGGCGCCTACCAAAGAAACGTTCCCAACTTCGGCGAAAACGTTAAAAAGACATCACAATCAATCGTCACTAGAATAAAAGAACATTTTCCTTCAGTAAACAACAGTAAACTTTGAAGAGTCGACTCATTTCAAAATGATGTTCGATTCGTGAGTCATACAATTTTGAGTTTACATTAGAAATTGTTTTTGAGCTCATCAGATATGTACCTAGATTAATATCCAAGAAGTTTGAAGAAGACTACAATTGAATCACAAGTATTCCTGGCATTTATTCAGATTCCTGTGTCACACGTTACATTATAATGTTAGTTTTTGTAATAATTTTTCAATTCTGAGCTAAATATTATGTAATTAAAAAAGCCTTATAGTTTTCAGCGAATGGAGTCCAAAACCCCCGTCTCAAATGACCAATTAAAGAGACGTTAAGCCAAAAGAAAAGTACGTAATTGCTCGAGGAATTTTGGAGAGAGAAATGGATTAAAAAAACATGAGTTTTGCTGATTTAGTTAAGTTAGATCTCACCCATGAATACTATAAAAAGTCCCGGGGTGGTAATGTTACGAACTGTCCATTTTCTTAAAATTAAACATTCCTGGAGTATATCTATATCCAAAAAACGGTTAGAGATATCTGACCGTTTTTGGATATGACAAAAAAGTATGGAACTAATCTTGTACGAAATTTNTCATTTTTTTTTTTTTTTTTTTTTCGAAAATATTAATCGTTCTCGAGATATTTACAACAAACCAAAGAAATTACTTAAAATTTAAGTTGACAAGATCAAAAGTCAAAATGATGGATAGTTCTAAAACTTTCCCACATCGATATACTTTATAGTATTTATGAGGGGGTACTAATCTAATATTTTTAGCAAAATTTAGAATTACATCATTTATTATTTGTCTTCTTGATGTTTCTTTCTGTTTCCATGGATCGATATGCTCTCTCAAACAAAAAAAGGTCTCATTTGTTTTGATTTATATATTTCAGTAACAGTTGGTTTACAAATAAAATCTGTTGACAATTTTCTTGATGCAGTGTTCAGTTGTTACTACAATTAAAACGAAAAGCATTGATAATAAAACTGAGCCAGAAGAATTAGACCAATCTTCGTCATACTATGATATGACACAGTGTCCATCTACCCAAGAATCTTTACAGACTTTGATGATCCAGTCTCACCACTTATTCGATACATCGCTCATTGAATGATTCAATTGTAATCAATGTGATAAATCTTTTGCTAGTAAACTCCTGGGGATAGGTTCCACTAAAAATCCAGACTTGAGAAGATTTAATGTCGCAATCTCGAAATTGTTATTGTATTTCTAAACCGTAGCGAAGCACGGACAAACAGCTAGTCACTTTCAAAAAGTTAAAAATAAAAATATAAATTTCCTCAATATTTTTCCCCTTTTTAATCACTTTCAAAAAGTGTCAAAGCATGGCCGTAAAAACGTATCCTACACTACTGTCTAGTTGGGTTAAAATATGCCAAGAAAGCTATCGAGTAAACATAGAATGTTAAAAATAAAAATATATTTCAATGGAAAAAAGGAAAAATCCCGCGTGTCTGAAAATCCCTCGTTTCTTGTCCAGGATTCTCTGTGATATGCCGCACTTTTAGTAGAAATGAGGTTTAAGTGAATTAAAAAATGAAAATAGCTTGAGGGAAAATATTTTATAATTGTTTATTAAAAATAATCTATGTAGCGATTTATTTAACATTAGGTAACTGTAAACACATCTCTCTTGATTACAACAATTAGGCTGTGCTTCTCTCGTACGCCGGAAAATCTTCGGTTTGAGCGAGATCAGTAGTCGATCAAAATGATTATTAGTAGTAGAACCCACCTAAAAGTTCCTCGGATAGCCCATAAATAATATCCCCAATAACCGAATTCCATGAATATATTGGTGGTCCTTACCAAATTACATCAAAATCGGATAAGGCGGTCGGGAGTTATTGTGGGGACAAACAAAAGCAAAATCGTGGTGTGAAAACTAGACCTCATTCGGTCCAATGGCGCACACGAACCCAGGGGGTATATATATTTCTCGCGGTCAGCGGGTTATTCCTCACCGTTTCATCTTTGTACAACAAATTACTTAAAACAATTAAATGGAATTCATAGGTAGATATTTGTTGGAGGGTCTTAATTCCTTTCCCGCTCATATTTCGACCGGACCAGACTGGCCATTTTTGGGGTAAATATGAATATGTTTGCCATGCATAAAAATACTCTCAATATACAGAAAATGTCTAAGTCCCACCCCCATGTTTTGACCGCACCAGACTGGCGGCGATTTTAGAGATAGGTTTGAAGTATGACTGCATTAAAGATATACATTTTCCCATGCACAAACATAACCTCAAAAATCCCGAATATTTCAATCCCCCCATGTTTTGACCGGATCGGACTGGCGATTTTAGGAATAAATATGACTGTACCAAAAAGACACATTTGCCATGTACAAACATACCCCCGATGTTCCAGATATTTAATTGAACTTCCTCAAATTTTCACCTCGAAAATTAGTTAAAATGGGTAGCCCTATTATAATTTATATACCCCCCCCCCGGAATAGCTCCTGACGGTTAGCGCACATCTTAATACTAAAGATGCAAAGTGGATATGAACCCCTCCCCCCCTCCCGAATGAAAATCCTGGGTGCGCCACTGGTTTGATCAATAATCTTTTCGGTCGGTAAAAAAAAGAAGAAGAAAAAAACACATTATTTAATTTGCTAGAAGGAACCGCAGAGTCTTGGGAATGAGAAATATGAGTCCCTTAAGGTATTAATTACCATAGACGGCGATTTAAATGTACAGGTGTTTTCAATAAGAGCGGGTCGATGTTGGCACCCTGTGTCCTGTGACGCGGCCATATTGTTTCGGTGCCGTCTCTCTAATCTACTGCACGTGTCAAATCACCATGACAAGTTACACCATTGAGCAGCGCGTCCAAATCATAAAACCTTATTATCGCCACTATGGATATTGTATCGGTAGCTCAGTGGTTAAGCGCTCGCCTTGCAAACAGGAGGGCGTGGATTCAATCCACAGCAGAGGAAGGATTTTTTTGCTCATTAATTTGAGTATTTGACCACATAAAAATAGAGATCTAAAAGCTTAACCTTGCTCAGTGGTAACGTTCCACTCAAGAATCTATTTTTTTTTTATATATAATCTACATCAGCGATTCCCAACCTGGGTATGTTCTTAATATTTAACATTAGATCTCTATAATAATACTGCTTATTTAGCAGTAAGCTTGTACTATTATTGTGGTCAAATTCTCAATTAATTGAGAGGATAAAATCCTACCTTGGCTGGGATTCGAACCCGCGACCTCCTGATTACCAGGCGAGCGCTTGACCACTGAGCTATCAAGGCATCTCTATGTGTTCTTTCTCCTTGATTTTTTTTTTCGGTTACTAAAATTATTCAAATTTCGTTACTAAAGGGGGGCGTTGAGAGAAATGTTACTTCGTAAAAACTCTGAAAGAGGGCGATTATTGGAAAAAGGTTGGGAACCACTGATCTACATGAACTATTCGAAGGTATGATTATCTTTTACGGAGGCGTCGTGAGTTGACCAAAACTGTACGATTTTACAAAATTGAAGTTCTATGTCGATAATCCGCTATCAACTTATGCCCTTAATGTCAGTATATTAGAGTTGTTGTATCGAAGGAAGAATTTCGATATTAATATCGATAAGCGATATTATCGGATGTCTCGAATATCGATATCAAAATCCTAATTTCGATATTATCGATGTAAATATCGACAGCCCTAACAGCAAAGCAGCGTAATTTCTATGTTAAACCCTTTCCTGGATACGGGCCTGTTGGGGACTATTATTACTGCTCACCAACCATTCAGGACGTGAACGTCAAAAAAATGGAACTTCTGGTCCCCGTTGTGCGGAGGAGGTGCATTTGGACACATGTTTATTAAGCAAAAATGGCCTTTATTTGAGCCCTATTATACGTGGTTAACAGGATTTCATGTATTTGTCGGGCATTTTATATAATACAAAACCTACCGAACAAAATAATTAATTTCATAGGAAAGTCGCGTGTCATTTCGATGCATAACATCTGTTAGATATTACGACGATTCAAACCGTTGTTCCTCCCAATTGAGACCTAAACTGGAAATGATCCACCCAAAATTTTTGACTTTTTTTATTTTGTTCCTCACAGGTCACAATTCACACACAAAATACGTTTCGAACGAACATGGCGAATCGTTCCATTTCATGCCTTTGCCGTCTCTGTTCCACAGTTCCAAACAGTGTTCTTCTTCACCATTTTCATATCTGAAATTATTTGGTTCGCCAGCATTCCAATTTGTAAATGTGATTGGTTTTCCAGTTGCCATCCAAAAGAATGATCCTTCTTCAGCTTGATCTGTACCAGATACCCAGAAATGTTCATGACCCAAACCTGAAAACAAAATTAACATCCCAAAATTATTTTCATATTTCCACAAAAAAAAGTGAATATATTATTTTTATTGAAAATTTACATTCAGAATTGCGATTTCTGTCAACAATTTAAGCCAAGTAATACGAAGAAACGTATTATAACTCATGAAGTTCCCAGTTACCCATGGCAGAAAGTTGGTCTTGATCTTCTTGGTTTTAATGGTTCCAAGTATTTAATGATAGTGGATTATTAAGTATTAATTTTTTTTTTGAGACGGTAATACTACATAGTTTTAATAACATTAGTATAATAAGAAATATTATTGAGGAAGTTTGTTGTCATTTTGAAATATAAGAATTTCTGATTATTTTTGTATCGACTACAATTAAATTGACGAGTCACGAGCGCTTTCGTCTGTTACGACATCTTCTAGTGAACTAGAAGATGTCGTTTAATTGTAGTCGATACAAAATTCATCAGAAATTCTAACATTAGTATAATTAAACATTTTAAGAGTATATTTGCACGTCAAGGCATTTCGACTTTAATAATCTCAGGCGCGGAGGGCCGGTTCAAACGAACTACCAGCATTTTATACGGAGAGGAATATTTAATTTTGTGGTAATCACCATACAATCCTAAAAGTAATGGACTTGCAGAACAAACTGTCAATTCAGTAAAAAACACATTGATAAAATGTAAGGAAAGTAATACAGACTCTTATCTTGCAATGGTGCATCTGAGAAACGCTTGCAAAGATGGCCAGGAATCGCCTTCATGTTTGTTATATGTAAGAAATTTAAGAACCGATCTATCTGTAGTAGAAAATACATTAAAATCGAATCACGTTACAGAATCAATATATGAAAAAAATAATGAATAATACTCGTATTGATCGTACAAGGTCAAACTATGACAAATGTGCTAGGCTTTTACCAGTTTTTAATATTCCGGATAAAGTTTATTTTCAGAAAAAAAACCTAAAGATGTCTGGTTAGCAGCTATTATTTAAATCTCTCTAATTCTATTTAAAACTTTAATCAAAATTTCATCATGTTCAGATTTAGTCCTTGCAAAAATTAAAATATCATCTATGAGTAACAAATGATATTTTCTATGTCGGACAATAATTGTACAATCTTTTGATGAAATTGTTCTGCTGCACATGATACAAGGTAAGAAAAGCGAAAGAACTTAAACCTGCCAAATGGAGTACCAAAACACTCAAATCTGAACTTTTACGATCTAATTTCATTAACCAAAACGCACTACTTGCATCATGTTTTGTAAACATTTTTGAACCAAATAGTTTTGCTCTAAAATCTTCAATCGTAAAGGTAATTGATATCTAGGTCTTAAAATGTATTTGTTCAAAGGTCTAAACTTTTACGTTTAGACCTTTGAACTTAAACCTGCCAAATGTGTTCCTAGGGTAGAGGCACACCCTGAGACTTTTATCCGGTTTCGTTACTAATACCACTGAGTTAACCCATGAAGAAGGTTCAGTAACTTTTTGTATAATTTTTTGTTTCACCATTCCATTCTATACTTATCTATTAATTTAAAATGAACCCTTCGCGGTGGTTCAACATGAGGTATATAGCATTTGGTGATAAAAGTTATTTTACGGACCCCGGGTAAACATCCAAACCTTCGAACAAATTCTTATATTTATAAATTAAATGCTGATAAGTCTCACCAGACTGTATATTACAAATCTTTCTTATCTATCATTACAAGATTGAAGTCCCAAAATTGACTTCTCAGACATGTTAGTTATATAGAGCACTGTGTTCCTTGTTAAACTATTTACTAAACAATTTATGTTAAATTGTCCCATTGTTGGTATTGTATAACCACCATATGCAGTCAATTTGATACGAGTCGGTTTCATCAAATCACTGGATAAACCTAATCCATTAAAATCTTGATAACTAAGCAAATTAGCTTGCGCACCACCGTCAATGTTTAATAGTTCTGTGATTTATTACCATTGGAACTAACTAGGATTTCGCTTTTGAATTTTCAACCATATCGCAACACAAGTTGATAAAGAATTCCTCTTGTGACTTATTACCAGTTTGGTTATCAACAAAAACTGATTTAACTTTTTTGTGACACATTTTTGCATAGTGGCACGTGAATTATGCAAAAACATTCCACAGGAGTTGCATTTAGCTATTTTAGCTGAACATCTTGAATTTAAATTATGACACATTCCACATATCTGACATGTACATGTACGCTGATACGAAGTGAAACCTGAATTGTGGTTAGTATTACCACCCCGTTAATTTGGAAACTTTTGTTTGATTTTTGATACTTCCGCATGTTTTACAATACTTGATATTGACATTTGAATTGTTTTAGCCAAATCGAAAAGTGAAGACAAATCTTTTTTTGTCACCTTCTTATAGTAACGTTTCTTTTATTTCGTTGAATTCTTCTGATAAGCCAAGTATAAAAACATATCTTAATAAATTATCTTCGAGCGTGCCAATTTCACAAACAGCAGCCAGATTTTTTTAAACTGTTGTGAAAATTTTAAGCGATTCATTCGATTCGTTTTCTACTTAAAAAACTATGTCTCATCAGAGTCAAATTTCTTTTGAGTACAAAATATTCTTTAAATAGCTTTATTAAGTCATTCAACTTTATCTTTGTCACTTCGACATTTAAATGATTGAAATATGGGAATGATTTCTGAGCCCAGCAGGTGAGGAAAAATAGCATTCTTTTTTCTCCTCTGTTTCAGTTTCTTCATTTGGAGCCAGCAGATTGTTTTTTAAACTGGAACTTAAAAGTTATCAATTGTTCATACACATGAGATTCTTCGGCATCTTTCAACTTGACGAGGTCCACAAGTACGACCAATTAGATTAAGATTCGAATTAATATTTTCATGTTTCATGCCATACTGCTTCATACAAATTAATATCACTATTGTTAAAAACACAACCTGACACGATGTTAGGACTTTATACTTAAAAGAAATAATACATTATTGATTAAATTGGGATACTATGTCAAGTAAAACCATAATGAAGGTTAAAAATTACTATATCTTCATTTGACTNTTTTTAGTATTCTCTAAATTTTATTTTGCCCTTTCCTGGTTTCGAACTCGTAACTCATACCATTTGCAAAAAATATCCTAAAATGAGGACTAAACGGTCACCTAAAACTTTCTCGCTTTGAGTTGTTATGTTGTCGCGACAAAATTTAAGATATCGGACCGTGACTGTCCGATTTTGGTGAATAAATTAGAAATTTGTCCATTACGGTTTGACATTTTTATTTTTGATAATAGGTATTCCTGGGGTCGTAAACCATGATATTTTTTTTTTTGGGGGGGGGGGGNGGCCTCTTCCCATAAATTTTTCGCTATCTGCTACCGTTTGGACTGTGGTATTGGAACAGAGAACCCCTACCACATAGGTACCTACACACAAATTTCTGATTTATATACATATATTAGATGCAACCTGTACTGAAACATTAAATTTTTCTGCATACATTAAAATAAAGATAGGCGTTCTATAGCTATACGTTTTGAGCTCTCATACAGGGCATAGCATAGGAAGTATAATGCAGATGGGTCCGGAACCGGGAGGAGTGTCTGGCAACAAAAACTTATGTTTTTTTTTTAAACTCGCTTTTTTAATGGCCCCCATTGGTCCATGTTGGACGGATGTGCATACGCATTAGAGACATGGACGTATAAACGTTTCCTAACCTCTCTAATTCTAATTAGGTTAAAATTGGTTAAAAAATTCAAAGGGTTGCCAGACCCTAATGCAGAGTAGCTTCTCCCTGCTTTCTGTGATAGGAAAGATATCGTTTTAATATTTTTCTGTTTCAATACCGATCTTTTTGTTCGATATGATCGAAACCTTAATTAATAAATTCAAAGGGTTGCCAGAACCTAATGCAGAGTAGCTTCTCCCTGCTTTCTGTGATAGGAAAGATATCGTTTTAATATTTTTCTGTTTCGATACCGATCTTTTTGTTCGATATGATCGAAA
>CM022882.1:7151542-7216206 GCA_012654025.1 Pachypsylla venusta | reverse complement strand
TGTTCGGTGCGTAATTTGATCATCACTGTGCTCATGTGCCGATCTCTCATTATGCGGTCAACATATCTAATTATCATTACACCAATGTAAGGTGTAGTACGTCCTGAAATGCACCAACTCCCCCCTGTCTCCCCTATTATGGTTTGTGGTTTACACATTATTAACATTGTTCGGTGCGTAATTTGATCATCACTGTGCTCATGTGCCGATCTCTCATTATGCGGTCAACATATCTAATTATCATTACACCAATGTAAGGTGTAGTACGTCCTGAAATGCACCAACTCCCCCCTGTCTCCCCTATTATGGTTTGTGGTTTACACATTATTAAAACTATTTGGTGCGTAATTTGATCATCACTGTGCTCATGTGCCGATCTCTCATTATGCGGTCAACATATCTAATTATCATTACACCAATGTAAGGTGTAGTACGTCCTGAAATGCACCAACTCCCCTCTGTCTCCCCTATTATGGTTTGTGGTTTACACATTATTAACACTATTTGGTGCATAATTTGATCATCACTGTGCTCATGTGCCGATCTCTCATTATGCGGTCAACATATCTAATTATCATTACACCAATGTAAGGTGTAGTACGTCCTGAAATGCACCAACTCCCCCCAGTCTCCCCTATTATGGTTTGTGGTTTACACATTATTAACACTATTTGGTGCGTAATTTGATCATCACTGTGCTCATGTGCCGATCTCTCATTATGCGGTCAACATATCTAATTATCATTACACCAATGTAAGGTGTAGTACGTCCTGAAATGCACCAACTCCCCCCTGTCTCCCCTATTATGGTTTACACATTATTAACACTGTTCGGTGCGTAATTTGATCATCACTGTGCTCAAGTGCCGATCTCTCATTATGCGGTCAACATATCTAATTATCATTACACCAATGTAAGGTGTAGTACGTCCCGAAATGCACCAACTCCCTCCTGTCTCCCCTATTATGGTTTGTGGTTTAAACATTATTAACATTGTTCGGTGCGTAATTTGATCATCACTGTGCTCATGTGCCGATCTCTCATTATGCGGTCAACATATCTAATTATCATAGCACCAATGTAAGGTGTAGTAAGTCCCATACAATTACCTGCTTTACGAAGTGTTCAATTGAGATGAAACTTAAGTTATATATTTATGTAGGGGAATAAGGGATAAAACGGGCCTATGGGGCACAACAGGGTACCATACCAAATTTAAATAGGAAGATGTTGGGTTCATACGAACCAATATTGTGAGTTGTCACTCCGACTACAAATTAGGGAAGTTGCCACTCGCACTTGTAAAATTTCAGTTTTTATATTATAATCAAATTAATTTTTTTACAATACAAATNAAAAAAAAAAAAAAAAAAAAAAAAAAGATACTCAAATGTTAGTGACCACTCAAACTCGCACTCAAGTGAAGTTTTAGAATATGGCTCTAAATCTAAATGTTTTCCAATGATGAATATTTGTAAACGAAATGAATTTCATGATAAATGATATACGTAGGAAATATTATTTGAAGTATTTTCGGGGTAATTTAAGTCAGTCGGGTTTTTAGCTCTATTCAAAGTTTTTATTTATTATTTTTTGGGATTGCAATGATTTATCTAGTATCAGATGAGATAGGAGTACCAGGTGGTTTTGACCAAATTATTGTTCGCCATTTTGTAACGGAATATTACAGAGGATTCAAGCTTTTTTTCCATTGGGAGGACTTGCTTCAGGTAGTTCATATGATGAAATAAAAATTGTAGGTAGAATTTAAATTTTGCCACTTCCGGCAATTTTGACGGCCATTTTCTTAAGGGGGGTAAGGGACGCTATTTTTGTTCTAAAAATGCATTTCTAATAAAAACAAAAGTCATTTGTGGCAAGTGTAATGTTTCACTTTTTCAAAATCTCCCACAGGGTGTTCATGACAATGCATCCAAATGGGTTGAATATTTTTGTTCTAAAAATGCATTTCTAATAAAAACAAAAGTCATTTGTGGCAAGTGTAATGTTTCACTTTTTTAAAATCTCCCACAGGGTGTTCATGACAATGCATCCAAATGGGTTGAATATTTTTGTTCCAAAAATGCATTTCTAATAAAAACAAAAGTCATTTGTGGCAAGTGTAATGTTTCACTTTTTCAAAATCTCCCACAGGGTGTTCATGACAATGCATCCAAATGGGTTTTAAAAATTTTTTGATCCTTAGCTCGGGACTCAAACAAAGGAACAAAAAAAAAATTCCTTTAAAAATTTCTTATTTTGTTTTATACATTGATATGCATTAAAAAAAGTAGACTGTTTACGAATCCGTCATTCTTACCAACTGATCTACTGAGGAAAAGTAGTACTGCTTAGAAAAGTAAAATTTTGATATGTTATGGCTAAGAGCTAAGAGCTTTTTGGGGGCCCTGCCCCCCTCTCCGGGGGGTCCCAGGGGCCCAATATTTTATTTTTTGAAAATTTGATTAAGATATTTTTTTCCATTTTTTCTGGCGGCCTTATTCTGTATTTTTTGAAAAATATTTTTATCTTTTTAGCGGTTTGTTGCAGAAACGTAAAATTTTGATATGTTATGGCTGGTGTTAACGGATTTTCAATTTTGAAAATATTGGGGGCCCTGCCTCCCCCGGGGGGGGCAGGATCCAATATTTTGTTTTATGAAAATGACTTTTTAAAATTTGATTAAGATATTTTTTCTATAACTACAACACTAACGTGAACACCTGATCATCTTGACCCACTAGTAGTACTATGTGACTATGTTTTTCCCAATTAGAACTCATGAATGACCAAGTATCCCATTCTGCCCCGTGTTCCCCTATGTATCTATAAAGTACCTATCTACATATTCTTATTTTCTGTGCCATGGTCAGAATTTCAAGAAATAATTGATTATATGCAGACATTATGTGTACCAGCATAATATTTATGTAAATAAATAGAAAAGATGAATGAAATAGTGGCAAACACAAATGACTAGCCAGTACCAAATCATTAAAATAAAAATATGAGTCTAGGATTAAAAAAAAAAAAATCTTTGTGTTATTATGTCACAATTTTAATGGGCATCATATCATTACAAGTTATTCTCTACAATCACTCCAATATTACTGAGCCTAAGCTACACTTTAACAATCTTTCTGTATAAAAGGCAATATCTTGAGTGACTGATCAACGTAGAGCCGAAACTATTAATGCTGCAGACTTGAAATGTGGCAGGGACCTTCGTTGCACCATGTAAGTGTGCACTAAGAAAGGATTTTGCAAAATTTAAATTTTAATTGGTAGAAATCGCAAAAAGTAAACAATCCCCATAAGAAATACATTGGAGCAAGAGGGATAGTTTCCTTATAATTTATAATGCTACCACTTGTCGCTATTACCATAGCTACTCAATTGTCCTCAGGAGGCTGAGTTACCCCCAGTCACAACCAGACCAAGTAGAAAATTTGAAAATAACCTTTATCAAATTTCTGACCCGTCCAAGAATCGAACCCGGAAACTCCTTGGTACAAGCCGAGTGTGAGGGGCACCCTGTCACGGTGATACATCAGTTCCCGTTAGACCACTGAAGTTAAGCAACGTCCAGTGGGGTGTACCATGTGGATGTGCACGTGGGCTCGCGGTCTCGTGATGCCGACTATTTTTCCGTCCCAATCCAGGCTGGGTGAGACCAATGTGGGTGGCTGGATTGCAAGTTTCCAGAAACCCCCGTCCTGAATAACCAATAGAAGTTAAAGGAACGTTAAGCCAAATATATCTATCTATACTTATAAAACGCAAAGCCCAGTTGCTATACTGACTGACTGATAATCAACGTAGCTCCACGATGGCTAAACCTAGAGATTTGTAAATTGGCACACTGATCTCTTTTAGTATGTAGGTGCATAATAAGAAAGAAAAAAAGTGGGAGCAAGTTACCGCCAAAAAAGACGCTTTTTAGCGGGTCTTTTTGTAATTTTATTCTGGGCAAACTAAAGGAGATAACGAAAAATGACGAAAGAATGAACACCCCGAAGATAGTATATAAGGACCCAATAAAAAATATAAAATTTGAAATTTTCCCGTTTCTCCTCGATTTATGGTCGGTTTTCACCACCAAAAATTCGGAATTAAGAAGTACCACTTCGGGATGAAAGAGAAAACTGAAATTCAATACAAAGGTGCTCCGCAGTACAAAAAGTCAGATCCTTGAATAAAATATTGAATTTTCTCAATAGGAACGGTGGTCACTCTGGGATTGTTTCCACCAAAAATCTAAAAATGAGAAGCTTCAATTTCGCGATCTCGATTTTGTTGTTGAATTTCGTAACCATAGCGAAGCACGGGAAAACAGCTCGTATATATAATAAAACTTTTGAACCACTTGTAGTTCTGAAACGTTTTGCAATCTGCTAGTATTTTTCTTGTCTTTCCAACAACGTATCACAGACGGGGTATATTTAAAATTTTAAAGGGCTACATACGCCCCTGATTCCGCATACTTGTTCCTATGTTGCAAAACAGGTGTTCCCGGACTTTTCAACAACGTATCACAAACGGGGTATATTTAATATATTAAAGGTCTATATACGCCCCTGATTCCCCATACTTGTTTCTATGTTGCAAAACAGGTGTTCCCGGACTTTTCTCACAGCCTGTAGATATATTGAGATTAGAGGTTGCTACGTGAGGTCAAGTTGAACAACGATTATGCATATTTGGCCGAAGAAGACTCCTCGCACACCTATATTTTATAGCTAGATACTAATAATTATTAACAATTTATCAGAAAGATATTTATAATAATCGATTGAATATTGATTAACATATTAACATTGAGGTATTTTAATCGTCTCCTATTTAATAATAAGGAACAATTATTCAAGGAGGTTGTCCTCGCAATGCGATTCCTTTTACTAACACCTCTGTGACGAGAGTACATCAGAGTTGTTACATTATTAATATGATTACCGAGGCACAACCGTATAAACGCGATCAGAACATACCACACATAGATTACATATTGCTCGTTTGTATTAATAATATGATCACCGAGGCACAACCGTTTAAACGCGATCAGAACATACCACACATAGATTACACATTGTTCGTTTGTAAACCTGTGTTTGCGACCCACTCTATTCTTGTGCAAGCTTCTATTATTATTGAAGTGAAACCCAATATTACTCCCAACACGTCTTACTCTACAAACAATAAAAAATAATTAATGTTAATGGTTTATTAACATTCATTAGATTCATAGAATAAACTGATTAGTTTTCGAGCCCTATTGAGCAACCCGGAGCCAAATGGTGGTCATAATGTGAGAGTAAATTCTAAAGTTCACAAAACCACTCGTATTGAAAGGGTTAAAATAGTAAAAACACATTATTTTTACTTTCCTTATTCTATAAGTGGGAAAGTATTGTAATGAGCTGAAATTTTCGATGTCGAGTATTCAATACCAAAACATGTTTTGAGCTGCCCATAGCCCAAATCTTGAGTTTCAGACATTCGTGGTCCGTGTGTGTGTCTGTCTGTGAACAAGATGTCTCAGGAACGGTAAGTGCTAGAGACATATAATTTGATATATATGTTAGATTTTTGCCATGAACGACATACGAAGCTTTTCAAAATGGAATACTTTTCAAGATCTATCTAGAACTAGCTCTAAACGTTTTCGGTTTTTGGCGGTTTCCGCCAATCCTGCCTAAGAGGAGAACGGTAAGAGAAATTCGGTACGCATATTCATATAATATGAAGGTGCAAAGATAGTTTTGGTTGAAAAAAATCACTTGTCGGTTTTTTGCCGCATCTTGGCGCTTTTCGGCCGCTTTTTGTGGGTTCCGCCTGAAACGAGAACGGTAAGAGCTAGGGCTTAAAAATGGGTCCCTATATGTAATGAAGGAATGCTCAAGGAAACTTTTGGTTAAAATCAAATGTACTCTTGGTGTTTTTTTGCCTATGAAAATGAAAACAGTAAGAGCAGGAGATTGAAATTTGGTCCCTTTTGTTTGAAATCAAATCTATCGTTGACGGGGGTTTTGTCAGCTTTTTTAGCGATTTTTGGTGTTTTTTACAAGTCTTGAAAACAGTAAGAGCAGGAGATTGAAATTAGGTTTCTCTTGTTTGAAGTCAAATCTAGCGTTAACTGGGTTTTTGCCAGGTTTTTACCGATTTTTGGTGTTTTTAACAAATTTTGCCTAGAAGGAAAACATATTTGAAATTTAGCTAGTATGTCAATTGTACACGTCCAAGTCACCAAACTTTTAATTATTGTCGAGTGCACTGTTTTGCTTGCTTTTGGCACTCTAGACATCCTCAAACTCGAGATTTACACCCTGGGGACCTCGAAACATGTATTGGCATTGGAAACTCGACATCAAAATTTCTGTCCATTACTTTCTTCTTTCATTTTTTTTGGTTTTTTGTTTGAGGCAAGAATTTTTCTTCAAATTAGATAGAATTTGAGAAAGTTGATGCGACAAAAATTTAAATATTAAAAATTCTTTTAGCCAGCGTCTATAGCACGTCGAATACACCAGTATAGCACGTCAAATACACCAGGATAGATCACTGACGTTAAGCAACGTCCATCGATGTTGTGCCATGTGGGTGTCCACGTGGTTTTGCGCCCCCGTGATACTGGCTATTTTTCCGGCCCAACCTAGACTGGGTGAGGTCAATGTGGGTAGCTGGTTTGCAAGTTTCCAGCGAATGGAGGGTAAAACCNCGTTAAGCCAAATTAAAAAAAAAAAAAAACTTTCCTCAAACAAAAAACTTAGTCACCAAAGACATTCATTTTTTATACCTAAGTATTTTTTTTTTAATTGATAAGGAAAGTCGTGTGATGTTCACACCCAATTTTCTTTTCAATATATTTAGGTTAGGCAGTTTTATATGACTACATTTTTCATTTTATAATGTTAGGAAAAATTCAAATTAGTAAAATTTTGAATTCGTGTCAAGCGGTTACTTGCGTCACTTTTTTTTCAATAAACAAACACGAGTCAATATTTGCCGACACGAATGAAACCAAAATCGAATTTCTGTTCAGGTTTAGAATCTATCATCAGCTTAGGAAAACCTTTTACCTTTGAATTTATAATTGTAAATATAAAATTGAATAAATAAATTAAATTAAATAATAATAATAATATTAAAAATATTTATGTTTAAAAACTCTGTATGGAGGAATACCAATATAATAATAAAAATATTTACAAAANTGATTAAGATATTATTTTTTTATAAATAACTACAACACTAACGTGAACACCTGATCATCTTGATCCACTAGTTATATCTTGTGACCCTTCATTTGTGCTCGGAGTACTATTAGAATAAACAAATAGATACCAAATAGTATATCATGACTATTTCTAGTTTAGGTGTCATTTTAATATTTTTCATTGCGATCCAAATCACGATCGTCGCCCGAAGTGAACCAAACGAAAAGTTTGATAGTTTATATATTTATAACTTTCTGGAATCAGATGATTTCTCCGAACAATCGTTTCCTAACGAAAATTGCTCTGTGGGCATTTCAAAGTTAACTTCGGAAGNCAAAACCCTTGGACGTTTCTCCTCGAAAAAAAAACCTCTCTATTTTTTCGGAGTAGATCCACATAATAGGAATAATCCACACAACGTTCATTTGTCAGAAACACCCTGTATATTTCAGTTACAGGTGCTCAAACTTTGGGGGTACGAGGGTGAAAAACATGAAATCCAAACAGAAGATGGGTACATATTCTCCATTTTTAGAATTTCCTCCGAAAAAAATGACAATCAAAAAAGGCCTGCAATATTACTGCTGCATGGATATCTGGCCAGTTCAGATTTTTTTCTATCTCGAGGCGAACAAGATTTACGTGAGTGGTTTTAATTTAGCTTAAATCCCCCCATACACGTGCAAACAATTTGCGCAAACTCGGTGTTTGTACATACGCTAGCACATACACGTGGCAACCTCTTGCGCAAACATCATTTCGATTTGTGGTGTTGTTCGTTGAACATGTCATAGGAACAGGAGTTGACTGACCCAAAGTTTGCACAAACCGTAATATACACTTCAAAAAAGTACTCAAACATGGAGTATTTGTACAAATTATTTCGATCCTGACCGATTTTACTCAAATTGTTGGCGCAACCATTCAAACAGCCTCATAGACGGTCAAACTGTTTGTACAAACACAGAGTTCGCGCAAATTGTTCGCACGTGTATGGGGGGTGAACGTCTCTTTTAACATCAATTGGTAGCCAGCGTCTATTGCACGTTGAATACACCAGTTCTCGTTTGATCACTGAAGTTAAGCAACGTTTAGCGGGCTTGTTCCATGTGGGTATCCTGTTTAAAATGAGAACGGCAATAGCTAGAACTTTAAACATGGTGCCTATTCATATCAATTTCATACAAGAAATTGAAAAATACAACTTAGGTTGAAGTGTTATTTATTGTTGGCCGCTAATTAGCGGTTGGAGGCCGCTTTTTGGCGGTTCTGCCTAAAAACAGAATGGAAAGAGCTAGAACTTGAAATTTGGTGCCCATTCATATCAAATTCATACAAGAAATTAAAAAATACAACTTAGGTTGAAGTGTAATTTATTGTTGGCCACTAATTAGCAATTGAATGCCCCTTTTTGGCGGTTCTGCCGAACACCAGAATGGAAAGAGCTAGAACTTGAAATCTGGTGCCTATTCATATTCATTTCATACAAGAAATTGAAAAATACAACTTAGGTATAAGTGTAATATATTATTGTTAATTAGCGGTTGAAGGTCGCGTTTTATAGATAAGGAAAGTCGTGTGATGTTCACACCAGATTTTTTTATTTCAGCATTTACTTTATTTAACGCGGGATTCGATGTGTGGCTTGGGAACTATAGAGGTGGACACTACGGGAGAAATCACGTCAAGTGGAACACAACAGACGAACAATTTTGGGATTTCAGGTATTATATAAGATAAGCTGAGTACCCGAACTTCATTTCGAGAAGATGAGAGAAAAAATTAATAATAAATCTGACTCCNCAGAAGGGCAGATATGTAACACTAGATCTAATTGTGTCTAATATGGCAAACCAGATGGTGAGACGGCAATTGCCGTTTATCTCGGCTAATTACATGCGTATAGCCAATTTTTGTATTTCATACTCGTTATCCATACTAAGCACTTGTGTTCCACATTACACCCAAGATAACTAGGCGCAGTTACCGAATAAACCTAATAAATGTTTTTAGAAGGTTTACACATGGAAAACCTTCTATTGTAAAATATGTGCCAGCAAGGCCGTACCCAAGATTTTTTTTCGGGGGGGTCCGAAGGATTGACAGCCAAGGCAGGATTAATACCTGAAAATGATTTGCTGCTGATGGTGTTGGTATTGTTATTGTTTTTGCTGTTGTTGTTGTTTAATAAAAAGATAGGGATGGTGTTCTTATACAGGGTGTATCTAAAATACACCGACATTTTAATAAATAGAATAAATTCTATTTATTAAAATTGTTTTTATTAAATTTTACTTCATTATATGTGTTTATTATACCCATGCAGAAAGCAAGGAGAAGCATTATATCTTTCCTATGTCCCCTGTAGATAGGGAAACATAAAAATAATACTTCCAAGGCACCCAAGTCCATGCCAGTCGTAAAAGACGATTAAAGGAAGATTCGGAAACGATAACTTTTCCATTACCCATGCAGAAAGCAAGGAGAAGCTAACTGCATTATCCGGAAGGATTCTCTAGTATCAACAACTCATGGTGAGATGTTGCAAACCAGCCCCATGGCTGTTAACCTATGATGATGATGATGATACATAGGTAATGACAAAAATCTTACCGTTCTTAAGAGCTTTTGATCACAAACATACCAAAAAGCCAAACTGGAAATTTGAATTCTGGGGGCTTTGAAACGTTTTTTTTTTGATATTGAAAACTCGACACCCAAAATTTCAGTCCATTAAAAACTTTCTTCTTTTTTATGGATAAGGAAGATCATGTGATATTCACACCAGCTTTTTTATAGATAAGGGAAGTCGAGTGATGTTTAAACCAGATTTTTTATAGTTAAGAAAGGTCGTGTAATGTTTACACCAGATTTTTTAGAGATAAGGGAAGTCGTGTGATGTTTAAAACAGATTTTTTATAGATAAGGGAAGTTGTGTGATGTTTAAACCAGATTTTTTATAGATAAGGGAAGTCGTGTGATGTTTAAACCAGATTTTTTATAGATAAGGGAAGTCGTGTGGTGTTTAAACCAGATTTTTTTAGAGATAAATTAGGTAGTGTGATGTTCACAGCAGATTTTTTTACAGATGAGGAAGGTCGTGTGATGTTCACACGAGATTTTTGATATTATTTTCACAGTTTTCACGAGCATGGCCTGTACGACATTCCAAGTATGATTGATTATATTATCAAAAAAATCAAAAGAAAGGATGTTTCTATCATCGGCCATTCAATGGGTTGCTCAGCATTTTTTGTCATGTCTTCTTTGAAACCCTCGTACAACAGCAAGGTTAAGGTTTTCATTGGTTTAGCCCCTTTTACCATTCTCAAAGATCTTGAATGGGGTATTGGTAAAGCATTGGGATTACAAAAGTATTTACTGGTAAGATTAGTGAGATATAATGTAGCCAGCGAGGAGAGCAAGCCAGGTTCTTTAGGTCCTAAGCCCGTATAAATGCAGAAGATTTGGTGTAAGGAAGGGCATTTAGCCTTTAAAAAACTCCGCTTCAAACTAATGATGAAAGACCATCAGCCTTCAGGTTTGACAACCCTATTGTTTCTAAAATTTTCTCAGCTTGGAATGACCTTAAAATTCATGACAAAGGGGTTCAATTCCTCTGGGGTCCGTCTCATTGCGGTATCAAGGGCAACGAGACAGCTGACTTGGCAGCTAAAAATCCTAACTCCAATTTCCAACCTTTAAAAATGTGTTCTGCCCTTGATTTTAAATCTCTCACCAATAAGATCATCAAAGATGAATGGCAATGTGCTTGGCATAACATCCCAAGTTTAAATAAACTGAAGCATATTAAACCATTAATTGAGACCTGGTCCACTAGTAGCAGGAGCACTAGTAGCAAGAGGAATGGAAGAGGTGGTCCTATCTTGTTTGAGGATCGGCCACACTAGGTTGACGCATAGCTTTCTCTTTCGGGGAGCTCCTCAGCCAACTTGCCGTTGTGGCATCTCAAAGTGTTGCTCACATCCTGGTGTGTCCTCTCCATTCTTCGGCTCTCTCTTCCCTTCCCTGTCCTCCTGGCTTGTCTGACAATGAGGCGAGTGTTGACTCCCTCTTTGTATTTTTAAGATATCTTGATCTACTACACAAAATTTAAAGAGGCGCCGGCGCGAACGACCTGTATAACACAGCGGTTAAAGCGCCTAATGAGAGAGAGAAAAAAAAAGACCATCAGCAAAATGCGAATTTCTACGGATACTGTGAGAAGCAAGCGGTAGTTGTAAATGTGAGAAATCCTTTATAGCCCTTGGCTAGAACTGTGAGGGTATACGCATGCGTTCTAGGTAGTCCCGGTGTGTAGAACTGTGATGGTATACGCATGCGTTCTAGGTAGTCCTGGTGTGTAGAACTGTGATGGTATATGTATGCGTTCTGAGTAGTTCCGGTATGTAGAAATGTGATGGTATGCGCATGCGTTCTAGGTAGTCCTAGTCTGTAGAATGGTATACGCATGGGTTCTAGGTAGTCCTGGTGTGTAGCACTGTGAAAATCTTCATGACCAGAATTGCACTTCACAGGATTGTCCTCTTGTCTTTTATTTCAGGGTTTCACCAAAACCACTGGCGACAATGATATAATGCGAAGAAAGAAAATTAATTTATTTGCCTCCATTTGTAACTCGAAACCAGAAACCTGTTATAGTCAGATCTCTCAGAGTATAGGAAGTAACCCTTCACAGATTGATCTGGTAATGTTAGCCAAAATCTAATTTTAGCCCTAGGGATGGGTGTAAATTATCGTATAGATCAGCGATAGTCCTGGTTCTGAGTACCCTTACATTAGAATGGAGTGAAAAATATGAATTTCGAAAACCAAAATGTTCATATTTGGCACGACTTGTACTAAAAAAACAGTATAGGAAGTATCCCATCAAATATTGATCTGGTAATGTTCAGCGAAAGTCTAGTGTTAGCCCTAGGGATGGGTATAAATTATCGTATAGATGAGCGGTAGTTTTGTTTCTGGGTACCCTTACATTAGATGGGTATAAATTATCGTATAGATCAGCGGTAATTCTGTTTCTGAGTACCCTTACATTAGATGAGTATAAATTATCGTACAGATCAGCGGTAATTCTGTTTCTGGGTACCCTTACATTAGATGGGTATAAATTATCGTATAGATCAGCGGTAATTCTGTTTCTGAGTACCCTTTCATTAGATGAGTATAAATTATCGTATAGATGAGCGGTAGTTTTGTTTCTGGGTACCCTTACATTAGATGGGTATAAATTATCGTATAGATCAGCGGTAGTTCTGTTTCTGAGTACCCTTTCATTAGATGGGTATAAATTATCGTATAGATCAGCGGTAGTTCTGTTTCTGAGTACCCTTTCATTAGATGGGTATAAATTATCGTATAGATCATCGGTAGTTCTGTTTCCGAAAACCCTTACATTAGATGGGTAAAAATTATCGTATAGATCAGCGGTAATTCTGTTTCTGAGTACCCTTTCATTAGATGGGTATAAATTATCGTATAGATAAGCGGTAGTTCTGTTTCTGAAAACCCTTACATTAGAGTGGAGTGAAAAAGAGTGCGGATTTATAAAGTCTTCATATATCAACTCCACTATGTTTTTTTTTTTTTTCTTTCCAGAAATTGGTCCCAGTTTTAGCAGCTTACTATCCATCGGGATCAAGTTTAAAGAATGCAAAACATCTGAGCAGTTTAAGGAAAGGTCGCTTTGCGATGTTCAATTATGGAATTGCAAAAAATTTAGTTCGATATTGGAGTCGATCTCCCCCCGAGTATGATTTGTCCAAAGTCAATGTTCCTGTCATGTTGTATTATGGGGAAAACGATAAACTTGTACCTTCCGCGGTAAGATAGTCTCTTTACAAACTCCTAGTATTTAAGACATTAAGTTCGATTTTTGAGTCGATTCCCCCTCCCGGGTTTGTTCAAAAACAATTGAGGGATGTCAATTTAATATGGATATTTTGTATTGGTTTCGACAATATCGATCACTATAGGTTAACAGCCATGGGGCTGGTTTGCAACAACTCGCCATGAGTTGTTTCGCATTATCCTTACGGATAATGCAGTAGCTTCTCCTTCCTTTCTGCATGGCTAATAGAAAAGATATCGTTTGCGACACTGTCCTCAGTCGCCTTTTAAGACCGGCATGGACTTGGGTGCCTTGGAATAATTCTTTTTAAGTCCCCCTATACACAGAGGACTAAAAAAATCGGCATCGAAATTTAGAAAATATTAATGGTTTAGCCAAAACGGTAAGAGATGTTGAAAAATTGATGAGTATAGACCCCCCCCCCCCAAACCATAGACTGAAGTCCCAGAAAATTATAAAACTCACCAACCGTTTTAGAGTTACTCTCCGATTTTCCGATGAGATATGAGTAAAAATTTGGAAAAATTCTGACAATTTTTTTTTTTTTATAAAAAAATTTTTTTTCTAAAAAGCGGCCGTAACTCGTAAAAAGTTTTTTCTGGGGTTCATTAAATATTCCCCATGAAGCACTCTGTTCATAATTAAAATCGCATGAAAATCCGTTTTTAGCAGTTTTTGAGTTTATCGCGAACAGACAAACAGACGCGACAGGTGGGTTTTGTTTAATAATAAGAACCGAAGGCGTAATTTCTTCCAATCCATTTATGACTTGCTAACTATCAATGACGAAAAGTAAATCATACTTGAAATTGTAAGAAGTTACTTGAGGGTGACATCCTCACGGGCCGAGTCCACCTGACCTGATGGTGTAAAAGAACACAAAAACCAACTCTGATGTAATATCATTAAGTTTGTAACTCTGTAATATCATTAAGTTTGTAACTATCATTAAGTTTATAATACAGTGATTGTCATGGTTCTGGGGGCCCATGTCAATTATAGTTTTTAATTTTCATCATACAAGAACAGATGTATGATGACAATTAAAAACTTTAGCAGTAGAATATAACTTATCTAGAGATTCTGTCTCACATATTTAACANTAGCAGTAGACTACAACCTATCTGGAGCTGCTGTCTCATAAATCTGGCTACCTTCGGACACGATGATGCCACTATTGATTGATAGATATACTTTATCAGTAGACTACCACCTATCTGGAGCGGACACGATGATGCCACTATTGAATGATTTAATAAGATTTAATGATGTTCTTATTTTTCAGGGTATGACCGATTTACAAAACTCCTTGCCAATCTGTATTGGTGCTGAGATAGTTCCGGGTTATAATCACATTGATTTTCTCATTGCCAAGAATACAAAAACCGCTCTGTATGATAATCTCATAGAGATTCTCACAGAGTATAATAGAAATCATTAGTGGACAATTTTAATAGAACAGTTTTAAATAGGAAACAGAAGACTTTGTTAATAGAGGGAAGGACAAAAAGAGGCAGACCAAAATTAAAATGGAAATATAAGGCTGAAGAGGACTTAGAAAGAAGGGGGAAGATTTAGAGAGAGGCCTTTGGAGAAGAGGAAAAAGAGGTAGACCAAAACTAANTATATATTACACTTCCACCTAAGTTGTATTCTTCAATTTCTTGTATGAAATTGATATGAATAGGCACCAAGTTTAAAGTTCTAGCTATTACCGTTCTCATTTTAAGAAGGATATGCGAAAAACGCTAGAAGCGGCATAAAACCGACAAGGGTATATTTAAAACTGACATACATACCAAATTTGAAGTCTCTAGCACTTTCCGTTCTTGAGATATCTTGTTCACAGACAGACAGACAGATACACGCACACACGGATCAATGGCTGAAACTCGAGATTTGGGATCTGGCGACCTCAGATCGTGTTTGGGCATTGAAAACTCAACATACAATACTTTCCTTTTTGTAGAATAAGGAAAGTTAAAAAGATGCAGTCAAAGAAAAAGAACTTAACAGAATCCGATAATTGACTGAACGCCTAGTTTTAGCATCACGATTTTCCTTTTGTTTGTCTTTTCGGTCCACGATAACTACTGAGGGTTTTCTCCTTCTCCTGATGTTCGTCTTTTCGGACCACGATAACTCTCGAGCGCCTTATCTCATTTTGATAAAATTTGGTATGGAAATTCATTATATTCATAAAATGTATCCGCTTATTTTTGGGCCTTTTAGGAACACCCGTTTCCAAATGGTTGTCATTTTAAGTGACTGAGATCTACAGTTCACAAAACTACTAGTATTAATTTGTATGCGAAACCAGATAAATTACAAGCAAACAGCTAGTAACATTGATTTGTAGATCATTTTAAATACTGTAGGATATGTGGTTAGTTCCCAAAATTCCACTTTTCAATTTAAAAAAATATAAGCCTTAGTATGTCTGGTCAAACCACAACAAAATTATAAGGCTGATAAAATGCCATATCTTCACTGGACCATAACAATTAATAGGATGTTAATTAGAGATGACTAGTTCAGTGTTCATCTCACAAGCTCTGATGATGTACTGAGGAGAGTATGAAACTAGTCAGCTCTGATTAAATCTTTAATTTTTATAGCCATGTGCAGGGGCGGATTCACAAGGGGCCCCCCCTTGTGAATCCGGGCGACTGGACGAGAGTTCCTCACCCAAAAGTTCTTGCTATAGGCAAATGTCTTTTCTTTTGTAGTATTCAACTTGCTGCTGGAATATTATGATATATTTTGTGACATGCATTTTATTTCTTTAGTTAACTCCCCTAAAATTTTTCTCCGGATCCGCCCCTGGTCTAGTGAAGCTATGGCATTTAATCTGCCCTATTATGGTTTTACTTGACATAGCATCCCAATGGGACCAAATATTTTGCCTTGATCTAATATAATTAACTACTCAGCGTGGAAACGTCAGTTTGATATACAGGGTGATTCAGGTTGTCAAGGGATTAGGAGTTGTAGAACTTCAAAAAAGAATCACTTTTTACAGGAGTGACTTATTTAGGCCTTAGTTTGGGTGCTATGCTACGTTCAGGTTCAATCACTGCTCATCTCTAGACTCTCAAATAATAAATTGAAGAACTCTTACTCTTGCATCACACTCATTCAATCACTACTCATCTCTAGACTGTCAATTAATAAATTGAAGAACTCTTACTCTTGCATCATATTCATTCAATCACTACTCATTTCTAGACTCTCAAATAATAAACTAACTCTCAAATAATAAATTGAAGAACTATTACTCTTGCATCACACTCTGGTTTTGGATTAACCGCAAGTGTTATGAGGTAACCTTGAAAAGGTGTTTCTTTATCAGTGGATAACCTATAATGACTATAATGATCTTATCACCACGGGTTTAGTCACATTTCATAAATCCAGTAGGTAGATCAATGATCATATTGGATTTAAAACAAACTCTAGGGTTGCCGTGTCGAAAGAAGAATATCGATATTACCGATATTGATATTATCGAAAGTTTAATATCGATAATAGGGGTAATATCGAGATGTGGCTAGAGGGAGAAAAAAAGAATATTTCCAAGGCACCAAAGTCTATGCCAGTCGTAAAAGGCGACTAAGGGAAAGGTCGGAAACGATATCTTTTCCATTACCCATGCAGAAAGCAAGGAGAAGCTGCTGCATTATCCGTAAGGATTCTCATCAAGTATCAACAACTCATGACGAGTTGTTTCAAGCCAGCCTCAGGACTGTTAACCCATGATGATGATGAATATCGATAAGCAATACTATCTTATGGTCGAATAACGATATACTATATCGGTTTTTTGGGTACATACGCCAAAAATTGCGCTGCTTTGCTGCTAGATCTGTCGATATTTATTATCAATATTCTACAATCCGATAATATCGCTTATCGATATAACCATTCGATAATATCAATATCCATAATATCGTTATTCTCCTTTCGAATAGGCAAGCCTTGTTACAATTTGAAAGTTTAAGTTTAATGTTTCATACAGTTATTCCATTAATGTTGGCAATCTAATTTGTTTATTAAAATAAAAAAATCTGCCAATGTGATACATGGGTTTATTATTTTACTGGCTAAAAAAATAACCCCCCACACAAAAAAATCAGAGCCTAAATTTACACATATACACCAAATTTCAAGTCTCTGGCTCTTACTAAACTCTTTATAGACAGGATTAATGAAAACCGCGCTAAAATGCGGTAAAAACCACCAGTGGTATATTCGATTGCACCCGAAAGTTTCAGAGCTTACTGATACCCCAAATATAACATACATACCAAATTTCAAATATCTAGCTTTTACCACTCTCTTATTATACAGCAATACTGAAAACCTCTTAAAAGCGGCAAAAACTGCCAAGGGTGTATTAGACTGCACCAAAAAGTTTCGGGGCAAGAGTCCAGATATTTCGCCTACTTTTAGAAATAATTCGCCTAGTTTTAGACACTCTTGGAAATCTCAAATGGCCGCCATTTTGAAACCAAACAAGCTAGGCGTGTGAAATTTTTTGCAAATACTTCCAATTGTCTTTCTGAAAATGTATCACAAGGTTCGTATTTTGGGGGTTCGTATTTAAAAAAACAAAAATGGGCCACCTGGGGACCACATACGACTCGCCCCTGAAAAATTGGTCACACCATGAGGTGGTCTCGGACTTTTGGGAGACGCAGTATTTAACTTCTTCTGATCTAGAACGAATAGTTTTTCTTCTTAGTAGGTTGAGTTGTTCCACTCCAAAGTTCACTGATACCGCCTCGTGTATTACAAACTTTTCAAGGTCATCTTGTTGCATCAATTTTATAATCTTGGATGCCAGAAATGTACACAATGACCAATAACCAAGAACTAAGAAGTTGCAATGCGATACTCTTATGCTTTACCAATTGCCTTAAGAAAAAAACCTTTGCACTCTCCCGAGCTATCTTGGTCGAGTATGATTGCCGAGGAAAAGAACGCGTAGCCATACTGAAAGAAAAAAAACCTTTGCAATCTCCCGAGCTATCTTGGTCGAGTATGATTGCCGAGGAAAAGAACGCGTATTCATACTGAACACGAAAAGTCTTTTACTTTTCATCGGAATCCTTTGACTCGGGTACATAAAACTTGCATCGGCAGCTCAGTTGTTAAGCGCTCGCCTGGTAAACAGGAGGGCGTGGGTTCAATCCCCAGTGGAGGCAGGATTTTTCCTTATTAATTTGAGTATTTGACCACATAAAAATAGAGCTCTAAGGGTTAGGTGGTAGAATATGTCTCAGGCATTAACCACGCCAATTGGTAACCATCCACGCAAGAGTTTATCCTATAGAGGAATCGTTAGATCACTGAAGTTAATCAATGTCCAGCGAGGTTGTACCATGTGGGTGTCCACGTGGGTTCGCGCCCTCGTGATGCTGGCTTTTTTCCGGCCCAACCCAGACTGGGTGTGGTTAATGTGGGTAGCTGGTTTGCAAGTTTCCAGCGAATGGAAAGGTAAAACCCCCGTCTTGAATGATCAATAGATGTTAAAGAGACTTTAAGCAAATTAAAAAAAAAAAAAAAAAAAAAAAAGACTAGTCAGCACCCGGGGCAAACACCCATTTTGACGCCCTCTCCCAAAATAGCCTCTGCTCGTTTTGGCGCCCCAAAAACTTTGCACCCACGGCAGCCGCCCTGTTTGCCCCCCCTGGTTCCAGGGTTATTTAAATATATATATAGGGAATATATCTGCCCAGTCCTATACCCTGGTAGAAACCGAATCCCCCGATCAGTCTACCACAAGCTATTGTGGGGTTGGGGTCACATGAGATACAAAAAACTAACGTTCACAATAAAACATGTCCATGTTTAAGGTATGAAGGAAATTTGTTGTATAGTTTTTGGGGGCCCTACCCCCCCNCCGGCCCCCCCCCCCCCCCCGTGGCCCAATATTGTGTTTTGTGTAAATGATTTTATCTTTTTAGTGGTTTGTTGCAGAAACGTAAAATTTTGATATGTGATGGCTGGTGTTAAGGGCTTTCCGATTTTGAACATTTTGGGGGTTGTTTTTTGAAAATGATTTTTCTCTTTTTAGTGGTTTGCTATAGAAACGTATTTATATGTGTGATACCTGTGGTGTTAAGGGCTTTTCGATTTTGAAAAATTTGGGGGCCCTCCCCCGACCCCCGAGAGGCCCCAAATTTTTATTAATGACTACAATACGAACGTGAACACCTGATCATATTGATCCACTAGTGTAAATTTGATGGAAGTTCGTCTATAAATCTTTCCTAGAGATGATTTCCCAGGTTCATCGCACAATCTTATTATATAAATCAGAAATTTGTGTGTACCTATGTGATAGGGGTTGTCTGTTACCATAACACAGCCCAAACGGTAGCAGATAGTGAAAAATTGATGGGAATGGACCACCCCAAAATCATGGTCTACGACCCCACAGCAAAATTATCAGAACTAAAATACATCAAGCCGTTTTCAAGTTACGGCCAAAATTTCTAATTTATTCACCAAAATCGGACAGTCACGGTCCGATATCTTAAATTTTGTCGCGACAAAATGTCAACTCAAAGCAAGAATGTTTTAGATGGCCATTTAGTCCTTATTTAAGGACATTTTCTGCAAAGTTATGGCCAGCCATTACAGGGTGACAGGTTCGAAACCGGGAACGGTCAAAATAAAATGTAGAAAATAATAAAAAGTCAGAATGGCCGCGTCTCTAAGACCCCTGGCGAAACGTTTAAATCTTGGTTTCTTAAAGGTTGCAATACACAGGGTAATCACAAACTCATATTCCCCCACCCCCAAATTCCAATGTCCTTAAGAAATAGCAATATACGAATCCTAGCGAATCATGGGCGAAACAGCTCGTCTCAAATAATTATGATCTCTAATTGTATTTACTGATGTTTCCCCGGTCTAAAGTTAGTAAATTAGAGGGAATTCCGAGAATTTGCCGTTTCAAATTTTTATTACGTCTATAGTGATAAAAGTGTTTGTGAAATAACAGATTTGAAACTAAGAAATTTGTGAATTATTTATTAAATTATTATTACATCCAGTATCACATAATTGTGATCTCTTTATAAATTACGTCGAGTAATATATTGTGAACCTTTATTATTTAACCAAAACTAGTGGAAAAATACCGTCACAACTAAAATCATTTCAATCTATATTAATTATAATTGTGATTTATTGTGTATATTATCATTAATTAATTGATTCTTACTGATCCCGTTCCTTTATCTACTCCTCATCAGTAAGGGCCCATACTCATCTTTAACTATTTTATAATTAAAAACCTCAAGCATCAACCACAGGTAAGCCAAGAACAATATTACCCTTCGCCCTGTTTTCGACATCTCGAACCACCCACTACTATATACAAGTCTGCTTAAAAAATCCGTCTAGGACATCTCGGCGGTCTATACCAAGAGTGTCGAAACATTTTTTGGTTACTCAGTGTAAAGTGAGATATAAAAATATATTTTACACTGAAATTTCTGATATTTATTAATCATGAGGCAATATTAAATTATTTTAGGTTTATACAGGGTGTTCCGACGGAATGTACTAAAAGGACTTAGGCCAAAAAAACTTTTGAGAAAAATCTTTCGTGATTTAGATTCCTCTTTAGGGCTGTATGATTCCCTACACCCAAACCACGTATACTAGAGCTCAAATTAAGGTTATTTTGCTTAATAAACATGAATTTTGTCCTAAATTTTGCGACCACCTTGCAACACCAACACACTTCCTTTGTTATCTCTTGGTGATTTCAAATTTAGTCGAATTGAGTAGATCAATAGTGTTTACTATTAAATATCTTGCCCCATGCAGAATAAAACATACATAATGATGGGTATACACATTTCAATTTCGGGTCGGGGGGAAGTGTCGGGTTTGGACCACGTTTGTCGAACGAGTCATTTTTTCTATGTTCATAGCATGAATGCTTTGAAATCAATGAATATTCAATCATAATTAAATTTTGCTGAGCGAGCGCCTATGGCACGTTGAATACACCAGTTCCCGTTTGATTACTGAAGTTAAGCAACGTCCAAGGAGGTTGTACCATGTGAATGTTCACGTGGGTTCGCGGCCTCGTGATGTTGGCTATTTTTCCGGCCCAACCCAGGCTGGGTGAGGTGAATGTGGGTAGCTGGTTTGCAAGTTTCCAGAGAATGGAGGGTAAAACCCTCGTCTCGAATGACCAATAGATGTTAAAGAGACGTTAAGCTAAATTAATTAAAAAAAAAAAGAAGCTCAAAAACAAAACAAAAAAATGGCGTTTTGAATCATTGGGACACCCCCATAATGCCTCCCCTGGACATAAAAGGATAATGAGCAATCTTTTTCGAAAGATAATGTTTGATAATGGAAATATTTTTTTTCACCCCATTCTAATAACACACACCGCTTGCGAGTTACCGCTTCCCTATCCTAGTGGGTACCACACTGGCTTTGCACCACACTGGCACACAGGGAGACTCGGGTTCGAATCCTGACGTAACCGATTTTTTTTTTTCGAAACTGTACTTAGTTGTCCTCAGTGAGTAGCGACCAGTGGCGACGACATTATATACAAGGGCAAAGAAATATCTAGGTAGTGCACTTTAGTGTATTGACCCTTGTAATACTGTGATACCCACAAATCTAGGCTCTGAAAATGCAATATTATGCATTAACACAAATATAAACACATTTACTGTTTGCGAGTTTTAGACGAAAACGCAAACAAAATTTTACGGAGCAAAGTGGCCTTTAGTTGAGCTCTGGTGTATGTGGTTCACAGGATTTCATGTTTTTTTGGACACCCTGTATATGAATACAGAACGACTTTGACTGGAAGTTGTATAGAATGGTTTGTATGGAACAAAATGACACAACTTTAGCATTGCTAAAGTCAAGTGGAGCAATAAAAATTTGTAATTTATCGAGAATTCGTGTTGGCTAGTACAATTTTTCTTTGAATTGTTCATTCCAATTGGGCTAGCAACTCCTTTTCCCATTGTGGACGTCAAAGCCGTACCCAGAAGGGTGACTGGGGTCTAGACCCCCCCCCCTCCGAAATTTCATAATTTTTTTTATGCACGACTTATGTAATATTGTAAGGCGTAACTCATCCACACCACCACCAACAGCAACAAAAACAACAACACCATCAGCAACAACATCATCATCAATAACAACAACACCATCAGCAACGACATCATCATCAATAACTACATTAATAATAACAACAACAACAACATCATCATCATCAATAACAACAACATCATCATCAATAACAACATTAATAATAACAACAACAACATCATCATCATCAATAGCAACAACACCATCAGCAACAACATAATCATCAATAACAACAACACCATCAGCAACAACATCATCATCAATAACAACAACACCATCAGCAACAACATCATCATCAATAACAACATTAATATTAACAACAACAACATCACCAACAACAACATCATCATCATCATCAATAACAACAACACCATCAGCAACAACATAATCATCAATAACAACAACACCATCATCAATAACAATATTAATAATAACAACAACAACATCACCAACAACAACAACAACATCATCATCAATAACAACAACACCATCAGCAACAACATCATCATCAATAACAATATTAATAATAACAACAACAACAACAACATCACCAACAACAACAACATCATCATCATCATCAATAACAACAACACCATCAGCAACAACATCATCATCACTAACAATATTAATAATAACAACAACAACATCACCAACAACAACAACAACATCATCATCAATAACAACAACATCTTCTTCAACAAAAACTTCCGCTCCTTAGAATTTTCTGCCCTGGGCAAATGCCCAGTTTGCTCAGCATTTATCCAGCTCTGTGTGGTAAACAGAAGGGTGTGAGTTCAAACCGCGCCAACTCATCATGCATTTAACATATTTACCCACCACTATTGGAGGAAATGGAAGTCACCTTACTTTGTTAAAATCTTTGAATAACATTTTAATCATAATGCGGTAAAAACCGCCAGTGGTAAAAAATATTAACTTTTAAAATGAACTAGTGGATCAATATGATCAGGTGTTCACGTTAGTGTTGTAGTCATTTATAGAAAAAAATATCTCATTTAAGTCATTTACAGAAAAAAAAATTGGGGGGTCCTGACCCCCAAATTTTTCAAAATCGAAAAGTCCTTAACACTAGTCATAACATATCAAAATTTTGCGTTTCTACAACAAACCGCTAAAAAGATAAACATCATTCTAAAAAATCACAATATTGAGCCCCCTTTGGCCCACCGGGGGGAGGGGGGGGATAGGGCCCACGAAAACTAAATTTCGTCAAAATCGGATGAAAATTGTAGCTTGAATCTCGTAATAAACAAAAATACACATATACCTACATACACATATTTATACAAGTGCATTTCAGGATGTATATATACCGGGGTCAAAAGTGGAGTTCACTAACTTTAACAATAATTTTTTTTTAAAAAAAAAAAACTTAGCAAAAACACTGTTTAAAATTAATTATGAAGAAACTAGTTTTTTAATAGTGTTTTGTTTTAATTTAATTTATTTTGTAAGTAAATACATGGCTTTGTCTCATAAAGTATTGATTGTCTTGAAATCTGCAAGTTATATTTATCTACGCCCCTTTTTTGCATTTAAAAAGATATTACGTTATGAAGAGACAATACCGAAATCAATACATAAATAAACAATATTTGATTTCTCCTCTTTCTATAATATAATCAATTCATTGAACTCAGGGCCGTGACAAAGTAGATATGAGGGACACAATGTTTTCAATACAGAAATCAATACATAAATAAACAATATTTGATTTCTCCTCTTTCTATAATATAATCAATTCATTAAACTCAGGGCCGTGACCAAGTTGATATGAGGGACACAATGATTTCATACAGAAATCAATACATAAATAAACAATATTTGATTTCTCCTCTTTCTATAATATAATCAATTCATTAAACTCAGGGCCATGACCAAGTTGATATGAGGGACACAATGATTTCAATACAGAAATCAATACATATATAAACAATATTAGATTTCTCCTCTTTCTATAATATAATCAATTCATTAAATTTAGGGCCGTGACCAAGTTGATATGAGGGACACAATGATTTCAATTCAGAAATTAATACATAAATAAACAATATTTGATTTCTCCTCTTTCTATAATATAATCAATTCATTAAACTCAGGGCCGTGACCAAGTTGACATGAGGGACACAATGATTTCAATACAGAAATCAATACATAAATAAACAATATTTGATTTCTCCTCTTTCTATAATATAATCAATTCATTAAACTGAGGGCCGTGACCAAGTTGATATGAGGGACACAATGATTTCAATACAGAAATCAATACATAAATAAACAATATTTGATTTCTCCTCTTTCTATAATATAATCAATTCATTAAACTCAGGGCCGTGACCAAGTTGATATGAGGGACACAATGATTTCAATATAGAAATCAATACATCAATAACTGCAATCAGCCTCAGTAGCTCAGTTGGTAAGAATGACGGATTCGTAACCAGGAGGCTGTTGGTTCGAATCCAAGCGAAGACAACAAATTTAGTAATAACATGGGGAAGTGCATTGTGACAAAGCATTAGCTTTAACACAAATTGATTCCAATACATAAATAAACAATATTTGATTTCTCCTCTTTCTATAATATAATCAATTCATTAAACTCAGGGCCGTGACCAAGTTGATATGAGGGACACAATGATTTCAATAATGTGAAAATTTGGGATCCTGGGAATCGATCGAGAAAAACTCTGTGCATGTGACACATGGGTTTATTATTTTAACAACAAAAAAATACCCCCCCCCCCCAAANATACCCCCTCCCCCCCAAAATTCAATGTTTGACGTTTCAAGGCACGTGAACTCAAAAATCGAATAAAAATCGTTTTTTCGTCGTCCCCCGTATACTGTACACCGCATATTGACCGCGCAAAGTTTTTTTTCGTGACGATTCCAAAGGTTCCCTATAGCAATTCCCTTTCGAAATTTCATATTTTACGTTTCAATATGCGGAGAATTCAAGAAGAAAATCTTTTCGGTCGCTGAAAGCAGTCCTGACGAGAGGGAGAAAAGTGGGTGATTCTCCCGAGGACCAGGGGCTCGGTGTACTGGTGTAAACGCATAATGGTTTTAACTGAAGCTAGCAGCTCTCTTCCT
Source organism: Pachypsylla venusta (assembly GCA_012654025.1). NCBI lineage: Eukaryota > Metazoa > Arthropoda > Insecta > Hemiptera > Aphalaridae > Pachypsylla > Pachypsylla venusta. The sequence continues at coordinate 7,190,858 of CM022882.1, read as the reverse complement.
AATGTTTTAAGCTTCAACGGCCCTGATTTCTAAGCTAGCAAATTTCTTCCTAATGTTTTAAGCTTCAACGGCCTTGATCCAAGTATTGCATGACTGTTTGTGTAGGTATGGATGTGTATTGCTATTCTAAGCTAGCAAATTTCTTCCTAATGTTTTAAGCTTCAACGGCCCTGATCCAAGTATTGCATGACTGTTTGTGTAGGTATGGATGTGTATTGCTATTCTAAGCTAGCAGCTCTCTTCCTAATGTTTTAAGCTTCAACGGCCCTGATTGTGTAGGTATGGATGTGTATTGCTATTCTAAGCTAGCAAATTTCTAAAGCTTCCACACCTCTCTCAATTGTCTATTAAAATAAAAATTGTGTTGAGTAAAAGTAAATCCAATAAAAAGATATCTTATATCCGCAGTTATGTATCTACCAATACAATATCGCACAACAATGAGTCTTTGTCAATACAGTGAGCAGCTAAGTTACTCTGAATACAGTTTAGTCCAGTAGTCAGATGAGCAGCTATGTTACTCTGAATACAGTTTAGTCCAGTAGCCAGATGAGCAGCTATGTTACTCTGAATACAGTTTAGTCCAGTAGTCAGATGAGCAGCTATGTTACTCTGAATACAGTTTAGCCAGATGAGGAGCTATGTTACTCTGAATACAGTTTAGTCCAGTAGCCAGATGAGGAGCTATGTTACTCTGAATACGGTTTAGTCTAGTAGCCAGATGAGCTGCTATGTCACTCTGAATACAATTTAGTCCAGTAGTCAGATGAGCCGCCCAGTGGTCCACTACTTATCTGTATAATTTTAACATCACCCTTTTCCTGATGTTTGTCTTTTTGTGCCACGATAACTCTCGAACGCCTTATCAGATTTTTATGAATTTTGATAAGAATAGCCTAATATTTTGAGCTGTATTATGTCACCCGGACCTAAATGGTAACCATTTAAATGAGCGAGGTTTACAAAAACCACTATATAAATTCTGTATATCAAATGGATTGCTAAATAGAATCATCATAGATTGATATGAGTAATGGTTTACCACACATTACCAATGGTTGCTATTTGGTTAGGTATCTACAACACGTAGCGTACCAAATTGGTACAATGCAACACTGCAATACAATATCCATGAAGATGAGTATCTCGGTTGAAGCACGAAATTCATGGCAACTATTTCATCACGATTGGCCGGTTTGTGTCAACAGCTTTATTATGAACACTTTAACCATCTCTCGATCAACATGGAATAACTGCGGCCCTGTTTGGAGTACCGATCTGGGTCTGGAACCGGGGAGGAGTGTCTGGCAATCTTTTTCAATTTTTTTTAAGTCATACTTCTTTAGGCGTGTTATGAAAAAATGGTGAGAGTGAAATTTTAAGATGCGCGCGCACCTGTAACAAAAAATTATCATCAGCGTAACACAGAAATAACACAGATGAATTTAGTTATGAAAAAATGATGAGTTAAATTTAAATATTGTATTTTCTCATTCTATATCCATACAACAGCGTGGCTCAGTGGCAAGGCCTCTGTTTCATAGTTGGTGGGTTCTGAGTTCACTCCAGTATGTTTTTTTTAATTATTATTAAATTTATTTTTAAAAAGAAGTATAACTTCTCACGCGCGTACATAAGTACTCGCACCCATTTTTTTTTTCTTCATTTTTTTATTTATTTTAAACCTGCTCTTATGCTTTTTAAAAATGCAACTATCCCTTTAGGATGGTTCTATATAAGATTTCAAAGCATCCCCTGAAAATGCCAAAAGTTTGAAGACCAGCACTAGAAAAAGTTTTCCCTTTAGAATAAAGAAATACGTGTTTCAGCGTTTTTCGAAATTCAAATCCGTTCTCAAGATATTGTGCTTCTCTCTTTATTGTTTGAGACACCCTGTATATTTTTAAAGGGTGGATATGCTCGCCCCAAATTCCATTGTCCTTGAAAAACAAAAATAGCAATTTAAGAATCGTAACAAAGCACAGGCGAAACAGTTAGTACTATATAAGAGACATGGAGTCAATCACTAGGTGCGGACTCGGGTACATCGTCGACTCGAGTATTTGGTTGATCGAGTCCGGACTCGAGTCAAGGGAACTCGTTATGGTATTGAAATATTCGAGTATTCCAAACTCTACTATCAAAGATAACCATCAACATACTGAAATTCTGAAAATTAAAATTGAATTATTTTTATCTCTCAACACAGTCTAGCCTTAATGTTTCGTAAAAGATCGCCACAGATCGCCTTGACATACCTTCCGAAGGTATGTCAAGGCCAACGAGTAAAGGCAAGGGGACGGTAGAAGATTGAGATGCGGGGCTTCCTCGACTCGAGCTGAGCTTTAACTCGAGTCCCAGGTACTCGTGAGTAAAATTTGTCACATATATTAGTTGACTCGAGTCTCAGATTGCCAGACTCGAGCTGAGTTTTAACTCGAGTCTCAGTTACTCGTGAGTAAAATTCTTCATACTATTAATGGACTCATTAATCTTCCCTGAGTAGATACACTTATGCCACATATATTAATAGACTCGAGTCCCAGATTGCCAGACTCGAGTTGAGTTTTAACTGTCACACATATTAGTAGACCCGAGTCCGCACATCACTATGTTATTCATCTATAATAACACTTGAATAAATAGATCGAATACTCAATGACTATGAAGAATGCATAGAACACTATGAATCCAGTATTATGGAAAACCCTACCAAGTGCATTCAGTGTAAATTGTATTATTGTGAATTTCATAGTGTACCCATCTAAATCCATACTTCCATATCCATACTAATATATAAATGCGAAAGTAACTCTGTCTGTCTGTATGTATGTATGTTACGCTTTCACGCTTAAACTACTGAACCGATTTTGATGAAATTTGGTATGGAGATAGACTAAACTTTAGGAAAGGACATAGATCGCGAAAAAAAGGGTTGAAACTATAAACGACCATGCCTATAAGGCGTCAAGCGAAGCGGGCGTATCCTGCTAGTATAAATATATAGATCAGAAATTTGTGTGTACCTATGTGGTAGGGGTTGCCTGTTCCAATACCACAGCCTAAACGGTAGCAGATAGCGAAAAATTGATAAGAATGGACCCCCCCAAAATCATGATCTACGACCCCAGGAAAATTATCAAAACTAAAATATGTCAAGCCGTTTTCGAGTTACGGCCAAATTTATAATTTATTCACCAAAATCGGACAGTCACGGGCCGATATCTTAAAATTTGTCGCGACAACATATCATCTCAAAGCGAGAAAGATTTAGGTGGCCTTTTAGTCCTTATTTTAGGACATTTTCTGCAAAGGTATGGCCAGCCATTCCAGAGTTAAAGAGTTCGAAACCGGAAACGGGTAAAATAAAATTTAGAAAATACTAAAACGTCAGAAATGCCGTGCCCCCAAGGCGCCTGGTGAAACGTTTAAATCTTGGCCTTTAAAGGTTGGAATATACAGGGTGGACACAAACCAATTTCCATTGTCCTTGAAAAACAAAGATACCAATATAAGAATCGTAGCGAAGCACGGGCGAAACAGCTAGTCAAGTCATAAAAGCCATAAACTTTAATAATGCCTGATTTTTTCAATTTTTTATTACTTATTTTAATTGACTTGAAGATATTAAGTGGCTGAATGTTCGATCAGAACCTGAATATAATTTGATTTTTTTTTTTTAATTTGGCTTAACGTCTCTTTAACATCTGTTGGTCATTCCAGACGGTTGTAGTTTGAAATTAATCCGCTTACCATTGATTTCGACAATTTCATACCAAGATTTTAATTTTCTAGACACTTCCGAACTACTATATTATCTAAAACTTCTGTAATAATGGTCCTAACTTTTCTATGTTTTGAAGTTTTTTCGAGTTTACACATATTTTCAAAATGATTGAATTTTTTTACACCTGTGATTTTTTTACACGGGGTGGGTGATATTTACCACATCTCTCACATGAGAACTGTTGTCTATTAAAAAACTTTGAACTGGACGACTGAAACCTTTGATTGTTGGACTGAAACTTTGATCAAAGTGGTTGAATTCTTGGATTGTGATAATTATTTTTTCTTTGGAAAGTACGCATGGAATCTACAGCAAGTTTTTCTTGTACTTCTGAATATAATTGGTCGGTAAATATGTATTTTAGGGTAACTTTTCAAAAATGGTCGAAAGAAAAGAGAGATATGGCCGTAAAAACGTTTACTAACGTCTCTAATTGTTAAAAGGAAGCCGTAACAGGAGAAAAAATTGAGAGGTTAGAAAACGTTTTTACGGCCATATCTCTCTTTTTTTTCGACCATTTTTGAAAAGTTACCCTAAAATATATATTTCCCAATTGGTCACCTAATGGTTCACTATTACCATTCCTCTTATTGAATTGTTTTCCCCGAAACTTTACATCTCTCAACTACTTCTCAGAGGTGAGTTCTGGAGTGTGGAACAAACTTTTTTCTAACTGTCTATTGTGTAGTCCTGAAATTAGGCGGAACCTGAGAGTTTTGCTTTCTTGATCATTATAACCACATTGTTTACCAGAAATTTTTCATATCCATCTAAGTGAGTAAAATTGTCATTTTTCTTGGGTGCCAATACCTTTTCGATAAATCGAACTATATTACTCACTGTCGTATCATCATCTCCAATCTGTCAACCAAGTCGTTCAGTTCTTCAGTAACACCCATTCTAAAATAGGCCACTTTTACCAGGTTCAGTTTATTGTTTAGTTCGTGCGTTAAAAGTTATAACTCAAAATTTCTTTTATTTTGTTTAAAGGCCGCTTCATTATACTATGTTTCAAAGCACGGCATGGCCGTCGATGATCCCCGTAAGTCGCCATGTTTCGTTCTGTCATGATATACTTTCTATTTTAATAAAAAAAAAACACCAGACAATTATAATTATAACGATAAATAACATAAAACATAATATTTAATACCTATGTTTGAGATTAAAATTAATTTGTGAATCTTGTTTGTTTTTTTAAAAAAAAAACGACAACATAAACATAACCAAAAATTTAAACCATGTTGTCACGGACGCGACACAAGGCCCGAATAGAGCAACAGTTTTTCCGCAGAGTTTTTACCAGAAAAACAACTTGACAACTTCATCATAAAGCATCAAGACATGGTCGATCAAAACGTTTCCTAACCTCTCTGGGGGGGGGGGGGGTCATCTTAACGCTTATATTGATAAACTAAACAAACTTGTTCTTCTCATGGAGCTCGCTTATCGCTAAAAACTATTGCATCAATTCGAAAAAAACTGTTGCTCCATTCGGGCCTTATTCCAAATCCGTGTTGTCACAGATTCTGGATCCGGGGAGGAGTGAATGGCGTCCTTTTCAATTCTGAGTAGCTGGTTTGCGAATTTCCAGCGAATGGAGGGTGAAACTACGGAACATAGGTACATAACGTTATATATATTCAAAGGGTGAAAGCCCCGAATTGAATTACCAGTAGATGTTAAAAAGACGTTAATTCAAATTAAAAATAATAATAATATAGCTCAAGTTTCAGAAAGATTATGGCCGGACATTGAGATGATTTGGGCCAAAAAATCAAACTATTAACTTGTAGTTTTTTTAAAACTTTTACCTGACAAACGATTTTTTGAAAAATAAAAAGACATTGTAAAAAATGATAATCCGACTACTTATTTCCTCAATAACTTATGCATTAATCATCATAATTACATCAAATACATCATTTGTGAACAGTCAAACTTATTTTTCATCATTAACACAAATGAAGAAATTACCTTCAATTCAAAAAAACATATTAAATCAATTGGAAATCATTTTATATAATAAAAAAAATGAAATAAATCAATTGAAAAATATTTCCTTTCAATTTAATAATAAAATAAATTTTAATGAAATTAATGAAAATAAAATACATTTATTTATTTTTATTAATAAATTATTAACAATTAAAAAGTTAATGAAAAAAAAATATTATTTAAAAAATAATACAGAATTATTGCCGAATAATAAAGATTACAAAGGTGCACTATTCAGTGTGTTTGTTTTATGTGAAGTATATGATTTAGGAATTAATCAAATAATTAATGGATATATGCATGAACAGCACACAGAATTAGACGTTGAATTAAAATTAGATTTAATATATAATTATTATAAATTACATCAAACACATGTTCATCCAATTAAAACATTACAAGATATAGTGACAAAAATAAATGAAATCAAAATAATTAAATCTAAATATAAGAAAATAGCAAAATTATTTAAAAAAATAATTAAACAATTATTTTTAAGATATAAGAACTATGTAATTAAGTTGACATCTTTGATAATGACCTATTTAAATAATAATAAAATATTTTATGAAGTTTTTACGGAAATTAATTTTGATTTTTTGAATGAAAATTTCGAAGCGTTGAGCAAGTATGTAGGACATGTGGAATTTAATGAGAAATCTGTTAAAATTAATTCAAACTGGAATCCATATGCAACGGAAACTGTTGTAGAATTAAATTTAAAACAGTTTAAGCATATGTCAACATTGTGTCGAGGTAATGTATGTAGGACATATGGAATGTAGAACGTACGGAATTTAATGAGAAATTTGTTAAAATTAATTCAAAATGGAATCCATATGCAACGAAAACTGTTGTAGAATTAAATTTAAAACAGTTTAAGCATATGTCAACATTGTGTCGAGGTAATGTATGTAGGACATATGGAATGTAGAACGTACGGAATTTAATGAGAAATTTGTTAAAATTAATTCAAAATGGAATCCATATGCAACGNATATCTGACGGTGTGAAAAACCTGGTGAATTGCTTCGTGTAAAGATACACTGGTGCTTTCCGGAACTTGGCCTGGCGCACTGCCGTGCGCTCAGATTTAAAATGGAATGCCACGATTGACTAATTAATTGATAAACTTTAGCAGTGGACTACAACCTATCTGGAGCTGCTGTCTCATACATCTGGCTACCAGCCTCGGGCACAATGATTGATTGATATACTTTAGCAGTAGACTACAAACCTATCTGGAGTTGCTGTCTCATACATCTGGCTACCAGCCTCGGGCACAATGATTGATTGATATACTTTAGCAGTAGACTACAAACCTATCTGGAGCTGCTGTCTCATACATCTGGCTACCAGCATTGAGCACAATGATTGATTGATATACTTTAGCAGTAGACTACAAACCTATCTGGAGCTGTTGTCTCATACATCTGGCTACCAGCATTGAGCACAATGATTGATTGATTGATATACTTTAGCAGTAGACTACAAACCTATCTGGAACTGTTGTCCCCATATATCTGGCTACCATCGGACACAATGATGCCACTATTGATTGATCGAGTGGACGCTACAAGTTCATTAAATCCATCACAATTGTTTCATTTTTTTCTCCCCAGGAGCTGTTTTGTCCAGACCAGACAGACGACTGAAATGTTTCTACTCAACAAATAACAATCACTTCTATCTGTTCAATCAATTCAAAATGGAGCAAGTACATTTGGATCCCCTCATTGTTATTTATAGAGATTTTGTAAGCGAAGATGAAATTCAAGCCCTCATTGATGAAGCTGTACCGAGCTTGAAGAAATCAAAAATTGGAGTTCGTGGTCAGTTAATGTTTCTGCATTTGCTTTCTCTCCCATTAACATTTGGTTTGTGTCCCATTAACATTTGGTTTCTCTCCCATTAACATTTGGTTTCTCTCCATTAACATTTGGCTTATCTACCATTAACATTTGGTTTGTGTCCCATTAACATTTGGTTTATTTCCCATTAACATTTGGTTTCTCTCCCATTAACATTCATTTTCTGTCCCATGAACATTTGGTTTCTCTCCCATTAACATTTAGTTTCTGTCCCATTAACATTTGGTTTGTGTCCCATTAACATTTGGTTTCTCTCCCATTAACATTTGGTTTCTCTCCATTAACATTTGGCTTCTCTACCATTAACATTTGGTTTGTGTCTCATTAACATTTGGTTTGTGTCCCATTAACATTTGGTTTGTGTCCCATTAACATTTGGTTTGTGTCCCATTAACATTTGGTTTCTCTCCCATTAACATTTAGTTTCTGTCCCATGAACATTTGGTTTCTCTCCCATTAACATTTAGTTTTTGTCCCATTAACATTTGGTTTCTCTCCCATTAACATTTGGTTTCTCTCCAAGTATCATTTAGTTTCTCTCTCATTGACATTTGATTTCTGTCCCATTACTATTTGGTTTCTCTCCCATTATCATTTGGTTTCTCTCTCATAAGATCCTCCTGCACTGATAATCTCTTCATACTTCTAAATTTTTACTCTGGTAATCCCGCCACTGGTTAAAGCAGCTACTCAATCGTCCTCACAAGGCTGAGTGCACTCCGAAATCATAAACACAAAGTTGAGAATTAAACCCACATCGCCCAAATATAATGCCAATGTGATACTAACCCACTAGACCAGGAGGACCGCGTTACAAAAACTTTATGTTTTAAAGGGTAAGGCGGGTCCCTGGAACCATTAGGCGCGGATACAGGTCTCCAGTTGAGAGGGGGGAGGCGATCGAGACTCCAAATTCTCATCTTCTCGAACTTTGTTTCGAGAAGATGAGAGAACATGGGTAGTAGTAACGGGTTGTTAAGCTGTGTAGAACCTGTTGGGAGTAGTATTGGGTTAGATTCNGTTCCAAAAAAAAATAAAAAAAAAAATGCGTGTTGAAGTCTGCGCAAGGCTCAACACACTTTTTTTTTTGGAACCTAACCCAATACTACTCACAACACGTTCTACACAGCTTAACAACTACTCCCCATGTTCTCTCATCTTCTCGAAACGAAGTTCGGGTACTCATATAATTTCAGGAAAACCGAATGATTCAATCATTCGAATCTCTCACGTTATCTGGCTGGATGATCTAAACGATCATCCTCGTCTGCAAGATTTGGACACAAGAATCACGGACGCTATTCTACTGGAATAAAACTTGTCCTCATTCGGACCTTGTGCCGGTCCGAACTGGTGTATTGATGCTGGCTATTATATATTTCTATATAATTTCAAGACAACCGTATGATTCAATCATTAGAATCTCTCATGTTATCTGGCTGATTAATCTAAACGATTATCCTCGTCCAAAAGATTTGTAGACAAGAATCACGGACGCTATTCTATTGGAATAAAACTTGTCCTCATTCGGGCCTTGTGCCGGTCCGAACTGGTGTACTGATGCTGGCTATTATATATTTCTATATAATTTCAGGAAAACCGTATGATTCAATCATTCGAATCTCTCACGTTACCTGGCTGGATGATCTAAACGACAATTCTCGTCTACATGCTTTGGACACAAGAATCACTGACGCTATCCCATTGGAAGACAGCATGGCCGAATCACTTCAAATCAATAACTATGGAATAGGTGGACTCTACACGCCTCACTTAGACAATATGTATCAAAAATCAAATGTAAACTTAGAATGGGACCGTCTGGCGACGTTAATGATATATTTAACAAATGTAAACACTTCTGGTGCCACAATATTTGTTTATTTAAATTTAACAATCTATCCATCGCAAGGAGACGCTCTATTTTGGTATAATTTGTATTCAAATGGTTTAACGGATTTTCGTACAGCTCATTCGGGATGTCCGGTGGTTGTTGGTGAAAAATGGGTCGCAAATAAATGGTACTCCAATGAAAATCAATTGTTTCGATATCCGTGTATGTCAAGGGAACGCTGCATGAATTTTACGTCCATTCAGAATGAATATTCTCATTATCATTTTGATAATGAAGGAGAATCTCTATAAACATTGGAAAATGGGAATGTAGAAAGGCTCATTCTGGATAGCACAACATTACTATTACACAACATTATTCAGTACACTCAAATATAAAGGAGTGGTGGATTTCTTTGTAATTCATTTTATTAAAATCCTTTGAAGTCAAGTCGGAGCTGTTCACATATGTTCTGTTCACTTCAATATATTTAAAAATGGAAATGTAGAAAGCTCATTCTGGGTAGCACAACATTACTAGGACTCATGTATTATTAACCACTACAAATCAATAACTACGGAATAGGTGGAAAAACGCGTTTACTAACTCAAAAACTCAGAAAAGAAACTTAAAACACTTTATTAAAGAAAACACAATTAAAAGGTTAACAAAAAGTCGTACACTGTTTAACTTCTAAAATACCGTATACAAAACACGCGAGAAAACTACGAAATTCACACACTGAAAATTCACAATTTAATCACTTGACATTAATTCACTGAACTGTAAAATTGACTCGTTTCTACACCCTCAGCTCCTTTTATAGATTTCTAACAAGTTTCTCGAACGTTCCCAAATAAAAGAACTCATCATAGTTTTCTACAATGTTCTCGAATGAGGAAGTAAATTCAGAGTTCACTTTCCAGATTATTCAGCACACTCAAATATAAAGTAGTGGTGTTGCTATCTATTGGATTTCTTTGGAATTCATTTTATTAAAATCCTTTGAAGTCAAGTCGGTGCTGTTCACATATGTTCTGTTCACTTCAATATATTTAACAAACGTTAACACTTCTGGTGCCACAATATTTGTTTATTTAAATTTAACCATCTATCCATCGTAAGGGGACTATCTATTTTGATATCTAGGTTGTGACAATGCGTTAACATAAATCCTTTTTTTGCTTTAACATCTATTTTCTTGCGACTGTCCATCCCACACTTAAACTTATAGCACATTCTTCTGTCTAAATTCTCTTAAAGTAATACCGACTCTTTTTCTTAACGTCTCTTTAACACCTATTGGTCATTCGAGACGGGGATTTTACCCTCCATTCGCTGGAAACTTGCAAACCTGCTACCCACATTGACCTCATCCAGCCTGGGTTGGACCGGAAAATTAGCCAACATCACGAGGGGGCGATCTCACGTGGACACCCACATGGCACAACCTCGCTGGACTTTGCTTAACTTTAGTAATTCAACGGGAACTGGTGTATTCAACGTGCCATAGTCATAAACGCTGGCTAACATAAATATTAAACCCATTTACATATATTACGTCAACATGATTGAGACAAATAATTTTAGATAAAATTTGCAGACTGTCGATAACATAATATCCAGGGCCGTAGACAGAAAATCCGGGCCGAGGGGGGGGGGGGGAATTTACGGGCCCCTCTATCATTCTTTCATCTAAAATTATCGTATGGGCAGTGATAAAAGTAAAAGTAGGCAATTCACTTAGTCGATGTGAAAAGGCGTGTACTTTCTTCTTGGCAACAAATAATTCGATTTTGAGATGTTAATGTTTACGAAATATACCAATATTTATGATTGCTGTACAAGCTGAAAGGTCGCACTATATTTTAAAATCAGTGTCCTGCAATAGCCATTGTCCCATATTAGCCCACTATCTCTAAATTTCTGATTTTTTGTGTTTGAAAATTTTTCAAAACTTTTAAGTTGATTTATTTATTATTTCTCTTTTATATATATATAGAGTCACAAAAAAAAAAAAAACTTGAAAAATTTCATTATGATAATTTTCTCACCGGGCTTCTTAGGAAATCCCGGGCCTGGGGGGGTTTCCCCCCTCTCGTAGGGCCTGATTAATATCACATCACACAGAATGTGTTACTTTTGATTAAATAATACTTTATGAAACTAGTTTCAATTTGGTAATTCATTATAATGACTGAAACCAGTTCGGTTTCATTTACTTCATCAACAATATTATTAGCAAGAATTTTGCTGTATTTGTCACATTTAGTCACATGACAGTGTGCCGGGCCAAGTTCTAATTAATGACTGACTGCTAGGTACCCTGGGTAATCCTGAAGAACAAACACATGAGGAGACAGAGGCGGACTGGGCTCCAGGGGCCTACCGGGCATATTGGAAGAAGGGCCCCACATTTTTTTTTTCTTTCAGAAAGAATGCCCCACGATGAACCGAGGGCCCATTGGGTCCCACATATTTTTTCTCACACTAATTTTTTTACATGCATTTTCCATTTATATTTTTGCCCCCTTCCGCAATGGGCCCCGGCAGACAGGGGGCCCACAGGGCATTTTCCGGTTGCTCGGTGGCCCAGTCCGCGAGTTTCGATATAATTGATATTTTATTTCGATGTTAAGATTTCGATAAATCGAAAAAAAAAAATCGGTATTGAAACAAAAAAAAAAATATTTTGGTTTTTGTTTATTTTATAGATTTTAAAATAATCCTTCAAACAAAAAACCTTATAAAGTCATCAAAGACTTTAAAACATAACATATTAAAAAAAAAAAAAAAAAAAAAAAAAAAAAAAAAAAAAAAAAAAAAAAAAAAANGGATATCGGAACGATTATATCGACTATCCGATATATCGGAACAAAAATATCGGATATATCGGAAAAAATTATAATTCTGTAATTTCTTCCAAAGTTTTTTAAAAATCATGTTGAATAAGCAGCTTAGGTAAGCGATTAAGCGCTCCTAACTTTCAACTTCCGCCTCGGGTGGAAGTTGAAAGTTAGGATTCGATTTCTGTCGTGTTTTTTTTTTTCTCAAAGGAAAAAAAATGTTTGCAGAACGGCAGGCTATCTTCCTACCTATATTTCTTCTCTATATGCTCTATACAAGCATATTTTACTTTGAGATCCAATCTTGCAAGCTGTGTCGTGGGGTAAAAATCATTAGGGTTGTATAAGAAAACGTTGAAAAAGGGGAAATACCCCAATGAGGCCACTTTTGCTAATTTCCGATTAATCGAATAAAAAACATCGGAAAAAACGTCTGATATATCGATATAAAATTCCCAACCCTAATTTGATAAAAAATCAAATATTATTCCAATGGTCTCTCTTTTCACTATTCTATTTTGCTCTCACTAATCTTCACAGTTATTTTATAGCACTATTCTATTTTGCTCTCACTAATCTTCACAGTTATTTTATAGAATTATTTATAGATAATATATACTAAAATCCTTGGAAAAAACACGTAGGGTTTTAGGGAAAAATGGAAAAGGAACTAGAAAATCTAAAAAAAACTAGTTCAAAAAATAAAAAACCTAGAAATTTAGGGACATAGATTTGGACCTAGGTCCTCCAAAAAACCCTAGATCTAGGACCGAAATCCCTAATATGGTAACACTGACACTACATAGGGCTGTCGATATATATATAATATCGAATAACGATATTCTTCTTTGTTAGGTGATCTTTAATTTTGCCAACTTAAAACTATCTTTCTCGTGGCTGTAGAGACACCTGAAAAGTGCACTTTGTGACGTGAAGTAATATATCACTTGTGCAACGCTCATTGTATTTTACTATTGAGGAGCGCTGATGTGCTTTATTGCTTTATTATTGTTTTACTTGACTTACTCCGCAGTAATCACAGACCGCGGGGTTCCTTAGCTTCAAGTGTCAGCCTTCTCCATTCAATTCTATCATGGATGATGTTCTGCCAATTTTCGACATTTCGTCCATGACTGGTATCCAGCACAGGGTTTTAAGGGTTCAACCCTCCCCCCGAATTTTTTGAAAAGGTTTGATTTTTGCTATAATCCCTATATGATAATTCTCCCTTTACATCAACCCCTCGCCCCCGAAATAAAATCCTGGATACGCCCAAGAAAATTATTTCAAATGAGTTTATTCAGTATCACCCTGTATAGTTCAGTATCACCGTGTATAGTTGAGTATCGCCCTGTATTGTTCAGTATCACCTTGTATAGTTCAGTATTGCCCTGTATAGTTCAGTATCACCCTGTATGGTTCAGTATCACCCTGTATAGTTCAGTATCGCCCTGTATTGTTCAGTATCACCGTGCATAGTTCAGTATCACCCTGTATAGTTCAGTATTGCCCTGTATTGTTCAGTATCGCACTGTATTGTTCAGTAACACCCTGTATAGTTCAGTATTGCCCTGTATAGTTCAGTATCACCCTGTATAGTTCAGTATCACCGTGCATAGTTCAGTATCACCCTGTATAGTTCAGTATTGCCCTGTATAGTTCAGTATCGCCCTGTATTGTTCAGTAACTCCCTGTATAGTTCAGTATCACCCTGTATAGCTCAGTATCACCCTGTATAGTTCAGTATCACCCTGTATAGTTCAGTATCACCCTGTATAGTTCAGTATCACCCTGTATAGTTCAGTATCACCCTGTATAGTTCAATATCACCCCGTATAGTTCAGTATTACCCTGTACAGTTCAGTATCACCCTGTAAAGTTCAGTATCACTGTGTATTGTTCAGTATCACCCTGTATAGTTCAGTATCACCCTGTATAGTTCAGTATCACCCTGTACAGTTCAATATCACCCTGTAAAGTTCAGTATCACTGTCTATAGTTCAGTATCAGCCTGTATAGTTCAGTATCACCCTGTATAGTGCTATTTAAAATGAAACGAGTTTCAAGATAACTAGGTATTCATTAAAATCAAATGAATGAAAGGATTGCATAAAATGTGGACTTGCTTTGATTTGATGTTATTCATTTAAAACCAAATTGCGAATCATCTACAACGAACGTGACATCAGATAAACCCATATAATGTAGCAGATGTAATAAAAAAAATCGGCAAAAACAGCCAGCGGTATATTCGATTACACCCAACAGTTTCGGGGCACAATATACCAAATTACATCAAAATCGGTCAACGCTAAGTGGCAAAAGTGCCCATCACGGCGGACATACATACATACACACATACATTCATTTTTATACTTGGCTATAAATGGGACCCCTGAATATGGTGGGTAGATCAAATGAAATATTTTTTACGAAATTCGTTAGTAAGCTAGACGAAGCATAGCCGAGTTACAGGGTGGAGAAGGTTATTTTTGGACAACTTTCAACGTCGGTCGCTTGGTGGGTTCTGTGTGACCGAACAAAAATTGGTTGGACACTAAATCCTAGTTTTTAAGTTTTTCGAAATTCAAATTTGACAGTTGTGTCCAGGACTTTTGTTGGAGCTTACTTCGAAGATTTTATCGTAATCGGACCATTTTCGTGGTCCGATTTATAGCCAAACACCCCGATATATAGATATACTACCTTTTTTCCCGTGCTTCGCTACGGTTACAAAATTCAACAACAATTTCGAGATCGCGGAATTAAATCTTCCCCAGAGTGAACACGGCTTCTATTTAGAAAATTCAATATTTTACTCAAAGATAATAATTTTTGCACTGCGGAACACCTTCGTATAAAATTTCAGCTTTCTCACCGACCCCCAGTGTGAGCTCTTAGTTAGAAAATTCAATATTTTATTCAAGGATATGACTTTTTGTACTTCGGAACACCTTTGTATCAAATTTCAGCTTTCTCGCTCATCCCGATGTGGTACTTCTCAATTCCGATTTTTTGGTGGTGAAAACCGTCCATAAATCGGATAGAAACCGGAAATTATCTAATTTAATATTTTTTATGGGGTCCTTATATACTATTTAGGGGGGGTCTATTATCGGTCATTTTTCGTTATCTCCTTTAGTTTGCCCAGAAAAAAATTGCAAAAAGACCCGCTAAATAGCGTCATTTTTGGCGGTAACTTGCTCCCACTTGAACTTTAAATTGTTTCTTTTCTTATTACGCACCTACATACTAAAAGGAACCTGTGTGCCAAATTTCAAGTCTTTACGTTTAGCCATCGTGGAGCTACGTTGATTATCAGTCAGTCAGTCAGTATACCAACTGGGCTTTGCGTTTTCTAAGTATAGATTTTTTCATGCAATTTTTTTTTTTTTAATTTGGCTTAGCGTCTTTTTAACATCTATTGGTCATTCAAGACGGGGGTTTTACCCTCCATCCGCTGGAAACTTGCAAACCAGCTACCCACATTGACCTCACCCTGCCTGGGTTGGGCCGGAATCTTGATGCACTTTAAAAAATATTTATATTAAAACATTACTGTTCTTGGGAAACTTGCAAACCAGCTACCCACATTGACCTCACCCAGCCTGGGGGTTGGGCAGGAAAAATGAGCCAACAATACGTGGTGTTCCCAAGCGGTCACCCATCCCAGTACTGACCACGCCCGACGTTGCTTAACTTTAGTGATAAGACGGGAACTGGTGTATTCAACGTGGTATGATCGATCGTTGGCTATGCAAAACTTTAATTCATACCAATTTTAATGAAGATCAGTCAAAATTATTAATGTACCAAAAACAAATGACGCGAAACACGCCCTCATTTCGATCAACTAATAGAATTGGTGCGATCTTCTGATCAGGAAATACCTACTACCCCTAAACCAGGTCCATATGGACTGTCTGAAGGACGCCCTCATTCTTAAGATGACAAACTTTAACTGTATTCACTTTAATGTCACTTGGAAGTTGATATTATAAAATATAAGCAGAACATAATAGGATGTACATGGGTGACATGATGATCATTCCTGGTGGGGTAGTGACTTGAGGGTGCGCTCAGCCTCGTAGCTACCTACTTTAATGTGATTAGCAACCAATGGCATCATTTTCAGAGTAGAAAGTTTTTTGTTCGGTAGATTTTGGAATGCAAATAAATGTAAATGTATATTTCTTTGTGTTATTATGTCAAAATTTTGTGGCCATCATAGCATTACAAAGTATTTTCTTTGAACAATCTCTCCAATATCACTAAGCCTAACAAGATACGCTTAACAATTAACTTTAGCTACTCAATTGTCCTCATTAGGCTGAGTTACACCCGAACATAACCAGACCAAGTAGAAAATTCGAAAAAAATCTTTTCATTTTTTCGAGTCGACCAGGATTCGAACCCGGTACCTCCCTGGTGCAAACCGAGTGTGATGCACACTCTGCCACGAAGAGGATTATTAAAGGAGTACATGAGGCTCTTAGTAATGCTGTGACATCCACAAAAAAGTACATTGGGTCTGAACACTAAGAAATTTTTCATTTGCACATTTTTTTGATATTTTTTAGATGAACGAGCTATACAACAAATATGTAATTTAAGAATTGTCTAGCCAGCGTCTATGGCACGTTGAATAAACCAGTTCCCGTTCGATCACTGAAGTTAAGCAACGTCCAGCGAGGTTGTACTATGTGGGTGCCCACGTGGGTTCGCGCCCTCGTGATACTGGCTATTTTTCCGGCCCAATCCAGGCTGGATGAGGTCAATGCGGGTAGCTGGTTTGCAAGTTTGCAATGGAGGGTGAAACCCCCGTCTTGAATGGCCAATAGGTGTTAAAGAGACGTTAAGCAAAATTAAAAAAAAAAAAAAATGTCTATGGCANTTAAAAAAAAAAAAAAAAAAAAAAATGTCTATTTATGGCATTTTCAATTTTAAAGTGGCGAAAAAATCGCCCCTCCCCTCATCACCTGAAACATGTGAAACCAGGAGTATCCGCCACTGCTCAATAGACTCCCTCCCTTATCACCTGCAAACATGTGAAACTAGGCGTATCCGCCACTGCTTATTAGACTCCCACCTCATCACCCGAAACATGTGAAACTAGGCGTATCCGCCACTGCTTATTAGACTCCCACCTCATCACCTGAAACATGTGAAACTAGGCGTATCCGCCACTGCTTATAGACTCCCACCTCATCACCTGAAAACATGTAAAACTAGGCGTATCCGTCACTGCTTATTAAACTCCCACCTCATCACCTGAAAACATGGGAAACTAGGCGTATCCGCCACTGCTCATCAAGCTGAGTACCTTCATAATATACGTACATCTTCAACCTTCAAATAATATGATTGAAACGTTTTGGAGGACCATGTCAATTATTAGCCTCCAAGAATTGATGACTCATAAGATAATTTTTAATTAATTAATTTTTTGGGGGTTATGACGCGTCCTTGAGTGGGAACCACAACCATCTCCTGATGCATCAAAGATTAATCCACAAGAAGTGTCCACCAGAGATTTGTATCTTACATCTGAATAAATCCTCAGGGCTTACAGATTATATGCTTACCCAACATACATTTTAAATTCACTTTCCAAACCATGCACGATGTTACTCGATCTCAAACAACGCTCTTCGGGATAGTAACAACACCAGTGCAGTCTACTGTATCATTTGCAGGTCTAATCTCCATTTATATTTCCTAGGGATAATGAAAAATTGCTAGAAAAAAATCATTACGGGATAGTAACAACATCAGTGCAGTCTACTGTATCATTTGTAGGTCTAATCTCCATTTATATTTCCTAGGGATAATGAAAAATTGCTAGAAAAAAATCCTTTACGGGATGGTAACAACATCAGTGCAGTATGCACAATCATTTGTAGGTCTAATCTCCATTTATATTTCCTAGGGATAATGGAAAATTGCTAGAAAAAAATCCTTTACGGGATAGTAACAACATCAGTGCAGTATGCAGAATCATTTGTAGGTCTAATCTCCATTTATATTTCCTATAAGGACAATGGAAAATCGCTAGAAAAAATCTGGGAGATGGCCGTAAAAAAGTACAGCTAACTACCCTGAGAGGGTAGTAAGGTTTCAATTGAATTTTTTACGGAAAATAGTTTTTATGAGGACCTTAAACGTCATTTAACAAACATTTTTCTTCTTCTTATTTTTAAAATCTTACTTAACTTATTCAAATGTTAAAACATTGGTGACGCGAAGATCTCTTCATGGAAGTCAGAAATGGAAGTTTGTTTCTTGATTTCTTCAAGGAAGACAGAAATGGAAGTTTGTTTCTTGATTTCTTCAAGGAAGACAGAAATGGAAGTTTGTTTCTTGATTTCTTCAAGGAAGACAGAAATGGAAGTTTGTTTCTTGATTTCTTCAAGGAAGACAGAAATGGAAGTTTGTTTCTTGATTTCTTCTAGGAAGACAGAAATGGAAGTTTGTTTCTTGATTTCTTCAAGGAAGACAGAAATGGAAGTTTGTTTCTTGATTTCTTCAAGGAAGACAGAAATGGAAATTTGTTTCTTGATTTCTTCAAGGAAGGCAGAATTAAAAGTTTTTATCTTGATTTCTTCAAAGAATAAAGGAACACAGATTTTATAATGTAAAATATCTCATCCAAGGAAGGAATGGACCACGCCCGCCATATCCACCACGGTCGCGGCATTCCTGTTTGGAATACCTACAAATTCCAAATGCATTCTTTAAATTTTTCATCGCAGTCAGTATAGAATTTGTATTCATTTAAATCAGAGGTTCCCAAACTGGGGGGCGTGAAGGCAAGCCAAGAGGGGCGCGAGACCAGTTGAATTATTATCATTTAGTTAAAATATAAATCTACACAATTTTTGTACAAAGGTAATTTTATGGAACATGATGTTTAGAAAATTTGAATGAGATGGCATTCAGCAACACATTAGCGTTTTGAATGAGATTTTATTCAGCAACCATTAGCGTTTTGAATGAGATAGCATTTAGCAACACCCATACCCATTCATAATTTATAGTGTAATGGCTCCCCATTACACTATATGGGGGGCGTGGGAGGTTTTCATTTCAAGAAAGGGGGGCGCGATAGAAAAAAAGTTTGGGAACCCATGATTTAAATGCATTCCTTATTCGACACTGACTGCGTTATTTAAACAGTAACCCAAACTGGTCAATTATATCAATATCTATAAATCAAGTATCAGATCTACTTAGCAACTTTCCAGTAAAAAAGTTGAGCAGAATATCTACCTACATGATAACTATCATTCAAGTAATTTAACCAAAATTAAATATCATGTTGATAGCTAATAGCAAAGGATAACAACTTGTTGTTCTTCATCTTTAACCTTTCCCAATTCTATTTGGGGTCGGCGTTGTTTTCCTTAATTCTATCATGCCACATCCTTTTGTTCTGTGCCTACTCTCTTTAGCTGTACTCTTTATATTAATTCTTCTTCTAAAGACATGCCACAAACTTTTCTTCTTTATTTTCACCTTTCTCAATTCTATTTGGGGTCGGCGTTGTTTTCCTTAATTCTATCATGCCACAACCTTTTGTTCTGTGCCTACTCTCTTTAGCTGTACTCTTTATATTAATTCTTCTTCTAAAGGCATGCCACAAACTTTTCTTCTTTATCTTCACCTTTCCCAATTCTATTTGGGGTCGGCGTTGTTTTCCTTAATTCTATCATGCCACAATCTTTTGTTCTGTGCCTACTCTCTTTAGCTGTACTCTTTATATTAATTCTTCTTCTAAAGGCATGCCACAACCTTTTCTTCTTTATCTTCACCTTTCCCAATTCTATTTGGGGTCGGCGTTGTTTTCCTTAATTCTATCATGCCACAATCTTTTGTTCTGTGCCTACTCTCTTTAGCTGTACTCTTTATATTAATTCTTCTTCTAAAGGCATGCCACAACCTTTTCTTCTTTATCTTCACCTTTCCCAATTCTATTTTCTTTATCTTCACCTTTCCCAATTCTATTTGGGGTCGGCGCTGTTTTCCTTAATTCTACCCTTTCCTGGTATGGTATCCCTCGCTTGCTTCTCACAGTATCGATAGTTATTATGTAGGCTTCGTTCACGAAAACTTTGTGAACACGTATCCCCCAAGTGCAATGCCAGTGTGATATCCACAGGACGGGGAGGACTTTATAGAAATAATATGGAAGGATTTGGGGGACTCATACATAATACAAACGTTATTGGTGAAGTAATGAGGTGATGACCACGTCACCAATAAAGCTGACTTTAAAATAAATAAAATTGAAATTACGAGTATCTGATGTCTAAGTTTTTTTTTTTTTTTTTTTTTTTTTTTTTTANTTTTTTTTTTTTGGCTTAACGTCTCTTTAACATCTATTGGTCATTCGAGACGGAGGTTTTATCCTCAATTCGCTGGAAACTTGCAAACCAGCTACCTAAATTGACTTCACCCAGACTGGGTTGGACGGAGAAATAGCCAGCATCACGAGGGCGCGAAACCACGTGGACAACCACATGGAACAACCTCGCTGGACGTTGCTTAACTTCTGTGATCGAACGGGAACTGGTATATTCAACGTGCTATAGACGATGGCTAAGCAAAGATCTGAGCTGTGATCTTGAAATCTATTTCAATAACAAACTAAAAATAAATCTAACTACAATGAGTCCAGTGTGCAATGAGGGAGGGCTCAACCTAACTGCTTACTGATACGCTATGAAAACATAAATATCAATAATGATAAAGGTCACGCCTTCACCTAGATAAATATTACAGAAGCGTAGCGAACTTTTTGAAATCCTTCCGTTAAGCCAAGAACATAGAATATTTGGACCAAATTTCCTCCCTTCTCCCCTAACAAGATCATGTGAGCTATTATAAATGATTGGACTCGGAGAACATAATCACCCAGAATTTATCTTCATGTAAAAAAAGAAGAAAAAAAACATCTTTTTGCCCATCGCTTCACATCTGACAGACAAAATTTAAAATTTGCAAATTTTGAACTTTGTGCCCCCATCATAGGTGCCCTTGATTCTGAGGAAAGAGCACGCGGAGCAGCATTATGTAGCAAAAAATACTGTACATTGAAGCATAATTAAGGTTTCTATCAATAAGTTCCTCGAGGGACTCAAAAAGAATACTTCAAATTCACTCAAGTTCATTCCAATCGTAAAAGACGACAAAAGGAAGGGTCGGAAACGATATCTTTTCCATCATTACCCGATGCAAAAAGCAAAGAGAAGTTAATGCAAACTGCATTCTATCCTTCCTATGTCCCCTGTGGATATGGGGGGGCTTGAAAAGAATACTTCCAAGGAACCCAAGCACATGCCAATCGTAAAAGGCGACTAAGGGCAGGGTCGGAAACAATATCCTTTCCTTTACCCATGCAGAAAGCAAGGAGAAGCTACTGCATTTTCCGTAAGGATTCTCAAGTATCAACAACTCATGGCGACCAGCCCCAAGCTGTTTATCTATGATGATGAACTTTTTATTCAATCAAAACGTGAAAATCTATTACCAAATTAATAATAATTCTGGAACCATCGTAGTGGAGAAAGTGCCCATCACGGCGTAGGGCGCGGGGGACAAACGGATTTTTTTTATATTCGATTTTTAGAGTCTACGTATTCAAGTAATGTATTTTGTGGCGATCTGTGTGATTTTTTTATTTTTATTTGGCTTAACGTCTCTTTAACATCTAAGATGGAGGTTTCACTCTCCATTCGCGCAGGAAATTTGCAAGTCAGCTACCCAAATTGACCTCACCCAGCCTGGATTGGGCCGGAAAAATAGCCAGCATCACGAGGGAGCGAACCCATGTGGACACCCACATGATACACCCTCGTTGGACGTTGCTTAACTTCAGTGATCTATCGGGAACTGGTGTATTCAACGTGCCATAGACGCTGTGGCAATGTGATTTATTATTTTCGACCACAGATTTTTTCAGCAGGATTTTCAATCTGTTCGTCCTAGATATTCCGCACGCAGTGATGGGCACTTTTGTCACATCATATTAGCGTGAACCAATTTAATTAAATTTGGCCAATGTGCGGTTTATGGCGAGTAAAAAATTATTGGCCCCTATACGTATCTAGAAGCGTAAAATGTTAATTTTTTTAGAAAATACCCACTGATAGGATGACATAAGCGGATTGCTGGAAATGAACACGCTAAACAGCTGGCGAGGAAGGGGTCCGAAACCCCTTTCATTGGTCCTGAACCGGCAATCGGTATCAGCAAAACTGAAGCACGCAGTTCGGTGAGACAAAAGATGAGGGAGAGTTATGTATCTCACTAGACTAAAATGATGGCCGAACCATCAAAATCTCTAACTGCTGATCTACTTCGCTTAAGTCGGAAACAAATGAGACTGGTCACTGGACTAATAACGGGACATTGTGGTCTTAGAAAACACCTACACAATATGGGAATCTTTAGGGAAAACCCATTGTGTACATTATGTAGGAAGGAAGAGGAAACAAATGAGACTGGTCACTGGACTAATAACGGCACATTGTGGTCTTAGAAAATACCTACACAATATGGGATTCTTTAGGGAAAACCCATTGTGTACATTATGTGGTAAGGAAGAGGAAACAAATGAGACTGGTCACTGGACTAATAACGGGACGTTGTGGTCTTAGAAAACACCTACACAATATGGGAATCTTCAGGGAAAACCCATTGTGTACACTACGTGGGGAGGGAGAGGAAACAAATGAGACTGGTCAATGGACTAATAACGGGACATTGTGGTCTTAGAAAACGCCTACACAATATGGGAATCTTCAGGAAAAACCCGTTGTGTACACTACGTGGGGAGGGAGAGGAAACAAATGAGACTGGTCAATGGACTAATAACGGGACATTGTGGTCTTAGAAAACACCTACACAATATGGAAATCTTCAGGGAAAACCTATTGTGTACACTACGTGGGGAGGGAGAGGAAACAAATGAGACTGGTCACTGGACTAATTAACGGGACATTGTGGTCTTAGAAAACACCTACACAATATGGAAATCTTTAGGGAAAACCCATTGTGTACATTATGTGGGGAGGAAGAGGAAACAGCCTCTCATGTGATCTTTGATTGCAGTGCCCTACTCAATTGGAGTGTGAGTATCATCGGATCACTCAACCCCAGAGGGGAACTCTTCCAAAACAATCTGGTAAGAGGACTGCTCTATCTTTCTGCACAGTTGAACCTTAGCTAGAGAAATAAGCTTAACCCCAATACATGAAAGCCTTAGGGGGTGAAGCTCAATGAAATGAAATGACTCATAGGATGTTTGGCATGAACTTGTACCATGTCAAACTATGAGTATAGAAAATGAAGTTTTCTGTTCGAAGAATTATTTTAAATGTTTCAAAATATATCTAGATATGAAATGAAAATTTATAAAACACTGTATAAAGTCATCAAAGACAAAACATATTATCTAATATGAGTAGAAAATGGACCCCTTATAATTCGCTCTCCTCTACGCCCCTGCTAACATACCAAATATTCAGTCTATGAAAGAATTTAAACACAAGTTGGACAGTCTCAAGAGAAACTACACTCCTAATAGATAAGCAGAGGTCAAGTTTAAATTAAACATCAAATTTTTTAATTTGTTGTTCCTATCGAACCCTCTTCTCTGCCAAGTTATTGAATATTTGTTCCTATCCAACCCTCTTCTCTGCCAAGTTATTGAATATTTGTTCCTATCGAACCCTCTCCTCTGCCAAGTTATTGAATATTTGTTCCTATCGAACCCTCTCCTCTGCCAAGTTATTGAATATTTGTACCTATCGAACCCTCTCCTCTGCTAAGTTATTGAATATCCCTAGCTGGGCATTTGACGTCTCCACTAATTACTTGACTAAGGTCACATATTGCATATTGCTCATCGAATTTTAAGTTTAAATTGACGTTTTCACTAAACACTTGACTAAAACCACATTTTGTTTTTTAAAAAAATAAGTGTAAATTGACGTTTTCACTAAACACTTGACTAAAGCCACATTTTGTTTTTTAAAAAAATAAGTGTAAATTGACGTTTTCACTAAACACTTAACTAAAGCCACATTTTGTTTTTTAAAAAAATAAGTGTAAATTGACGTTTCCACGAATTACTTGACTAAAGCCACATTTTGTTTTTTTAAAAAAAAAAATAAGTGTAAATTGGCGTCTCCACTAATTACTTGACTAAAAACCACATATTGCTCATCGAATTTCAAGTTTAAGTTGACGTTTTTACTAATTACTTGACTAAAGCCAAATTTTGTTTTAAAAATAAAATAAGTGTAAATTGGCGCTTCCACTAATTACTTGACTAAAAACCACATATTGCTCATCAAATTTTAAGTTTTAGTTGACGTTTCTACTAATTACTTGACTAAAGCCACATTTTTTTTTTTAAATTGTAAATTGACGTCCCCACTAATTACTTGACTACAGCCACATTTTGTATTTTAAAAAAATAAGTGTAAATTATCTCAGAAATTTTAACTATAAATTCTCTTATCTCAGAAAATTTCAACTGTAAATTCACTTAGCTCAGAAAATTTTAACTGTAAATTCTCTTATCTCAGAAAATTTTAACTGTAAATTCTCTTAGCACCGAAGAAATTTAACTGTAAATTCTCTTATCTCAGAAAATTTTAACTGTAAATTCTCTTAGCACCGAAAAAATTTAACTGTAAAGTCTCTTAGGTTAAGAAATTTTAACTTAAAATTCTCCACTTCCTCTAATTATTATCTTCAACATTGGATCAAAACAAGTTAAACTTCTTTTTACAGAGTCCCGGAAATTCAAGAACACTCCGGGTATTGTTTATAGAGAAAGGACATTTTGTATTTAGAGTAGTACAATGTAAACAAAGATTTATTATTAGCCAGCTTAGATACAAAACAATATTTTATATAACTACAGTATAAGACATAATGTGAATATTAGATAGAGATTGGCTAATATTTAAATAAAATAGAGATACAGGGTCCTGAATGGCCTAACGTCCGGCAATATGTATGCCTTGCCAAGTATGTCTTATTAACTTCCACTAGGAAAAATGAATATAATTGAAATTTTGTGCATTAGTTTCGAGGATGGCATTGAATCAGCAAAAATCTGAGCGCATGGCGGGGTGACAGGCCAAAGTTCCAGAAAGCACCAGTAGGAAAAATCACTTCCTTTTGTTGATCCTGAATCATTTTGTGTTATATCAAAAAGCCATCTGCCAATGAAAATTATATCTGTACTTTTCATTTAAAATTATACCTAAGGTCAACCAAAATTCGTAGCAATAAAAGTTTTGAAAATTGGGGAACTATCGCCAAGGCAACGGTGTTCCAAAGTTTCAGATATTGTGTATGGAATATTTACAAATTTTGTAGTACCTACAGCAGAGGTTTCCAAATTGGGGGGCGCGGCCAGTTGAATTATTATCATGTAGTTGAAATATATGTACACAAGTTTTTTTACAAAGCTAATTTTATTTAACATGATGTTTAGAGAATTTGAATGAGATAGCATTCAGCAACACATTAGCGTTTTGAATGGGATAGCATTCAGCAACATATTAGCGTTTTGAATGAGATAGCATTCAGCAGCACATTAGCGTTTTGAATGGGATAGCATTCAGCAACACATTACCGTTTCGAATGAGATAGCATTCAGCAGCACAATAGCGTTTTGAATGAAATAGCATTCAGCAACAAATTAGCGTTTTGAATGAGATAGCATTCAGCAACACATTAGCGTTTTGAATGAGATAGCATTCAGCAACACATTAGCGTTTTAAATGAGACAGCATTCAGCAACACCCATACTCATATAATTTATAATGTAAAGGGGAGGGGGTGGTGGCAGGTTTTCATTTTAAGAAAAAGTGGCGCGCTGCCAAAAAGTTTGTGAACCCCTGACCTACAGTGAGGATATATATTCTTAAATTAATTGAACTTTTTTCCTTTAAAGCTTACGAATCAAGCTTCATATTGGACACGAAATTTGATAATAAACCACTTTTTACTTCATAAAAATACAAACAATATTTTGCACAGAAAAAAAAATTCTCCAAACATTTTCTTATTTTTTTTCGAAAAAAAAAAAAAAAAAAACGTTTACCGCAATTTTTCACGAAGTTTTCAAATTAGTAAATTTTACTATGAACTCTCAGAACGGATTGATTTGTTACAACGGCGCGGCGGAGAACAACATGACGCGTCGTATAGTGAACAACTTAGGACAAAACATTGGCTAGTATTTTCTATAAAGCTACTTTTTATGTAAAAGTGCCCATAGGTGATATACCCACACTATTTAGATGAAAAATGAATAAATTGTTCTTTCACCTTGTACACCTAATCCCCTCCTCTTAAAAAATGCCAATATTCAAAACTACACGTAATTTCATATAAAAGGGGAGGGGGGGGGCGAACCTCACAATTATCGTGTACACTGTATAAAACACAAATTTTGTACAGGTTGT
Organism: Pachypsylla venusta; assembly: GCA_012654025.1. Classification (NCBI taxonomy): domain Eukaryota; kingdom Metazoa; phylum Arthropoda; class Insecta; order Hemiptera; family Aphalaridae; genus Pachypsylla; species Pachypsylla venusta. The sequence continues at coordinate 7,164,033 of CM022882.1, read as the reverse complement.
AAATGTTTAGATTTGTTGTTTGATTTTTTTTTTTCAATAATTGTACCAAGATATACAATATTTGCTGTTACACCCTGTCTATTAGATATGGATTTGAATAATTGCATATTATTTGATTTATGCAATTATACAGAGTTGTCTATAAACACTATTCGTACAGTGTGTCTAATTTCACTAGGTTATACAGCGTGTCTCAGACATATCTCAACGTTTTTTTCGAATTCAAAACCGTTCTCCACAGGCTGAGCTTCAATCTCTTTTTTTATACACCCTATATATTTAACTTCCCCCAGTGTAATTGATAGTTTATTTGTCCACAAGGCCTTTTAATGGACTGCTGACTTTTTTTTGTACAGTATATTGAATGAAACTTTAAAAATATAAAGAGCAAATGAGAAAGGATATAAAGAAAGAATTAAGAAGAAGAAGAAGAAGAGGAGAAAGAAAGAATTAAGAAGAAGAAGAAGAAGAGAAAGAAAGAATTAAGAAGAAGAATAAGGAGAGAAGAAAGATTGATTGATTGATTGATTGAAAAAATAGAACTTTATTTAATACAAATAATTATTACAATTAAATTGATAACCTCCTAAGCTCCCTAGAACTTCTGAGGAGGTATGGTTCTTCTCCTTCTAATACACCCCAAGTAGAAATGGCGAATTAAGAATAAGAAGAGAAAGAAAGAATTAAGAAGAAGGATAAAAAGAAAGAATTAAGAAGAAGAAGGATAGAAAGAAATAATTAAGAAGAAGAAGGATAGAAAGAAAGAATTAAGAAGAAGAAGAATAGAAAGAAAGAATTAAGAAGAAGAATAAGGAGAGAAGAAAGAATTAAGAATAAGAAGAGAAAGAAAGAACTAAGAAGAAGGATAAAAAGAAAGAATTAAGAAGAAGAAGGAGAGAAAGAAAGAATTAAAAAGAAGAAGAGAAAGAAAGAATGAAGAAAAAGAAGAAGGAGGGAAAGAAAGAATTAAGAATAAGAAGAGAAAGAAAGAATTAAGAAGAAGGATAAAAGGAAAGAATTAAGAAGAAGGATAAAAGGAAAGAATTAAGAAGAAGAAGGAGAGAAAGAAAGAATTAAGAAGAAGAAGAAGGAGGGAAAGAAAGAATTATTGATTGATTGATTGATTGAAAAATTCAACTTTATTTAATACAAATAATTATGACAATTAAATAGATAACCTCCTAAGCTCCCTGGAACTTCTGAGGAGGTATGGTTCTTCTCCTTCTAATACACCCGATGTGGAACTGAACGGAGGAGGCCGGCTTCTCCACGGTCCAATCTATAGCCCGCAAACACCCACCCCCACCATCCACCCCCACAGTTCGATTCTCATATCAATCTAATTTTCCAAAATTTCTTGTTTCAAACGACTAACAATATTCTTTTTCATGTCCTCGCTATCTATCCATTCCAAATCATATTTATTAAATAAATTTGGTATAACCCAGGCCCGTGTTTTTTCCCCATATTTTGTATTAAGAAGAAGAAGAAGAAGAAGAAGGATAGAAAGAAAGAATTAAAAAGAAGAAGAATAGAAAGAAAGAATTAAGAAGAAGAACAAGAAGAAGGAAAGAAAGAAAGAATTAAGAAGATGAAGGAGAGAAAGAATTAAGAAGACACATTCACGTCACCGCTGAGTTAAATCGACCTTTAGGCCGGATACTTTTTGAATTAGGGTACTGTCGCAATTTTGATATTATTTGTAAGTAATTGCTTTATGAACGTCTGCTGAGTTGAATTGACCTTTAGGTCGGATACTTTTCTAAAAGAGTTGTATACCAATATAAATTAGGAGTATACTGTCGCAATTTTGATATTATTTATAAGTAATTGCTTTATGAACGTCACTGCTGAGTTGAATTGACCTTTAGGTCGGATACTTTTCTAAAAGAGTTGTATACCAATATAAATTAGGAGTATACTGTCGCAATTTTGATATTATTTATAAGTAATTGCTTTATGAACGTCACTGCTGAGTTGAATTGACCTTTAGGTCGGATACTTTTCTAAAAGAGTTGTATACCAATATAAATTAGGAGTATACTGTCGCAATTTTGATATTATTTATAAGTAATTGCTTTATGAACGTCACTGCTGAGTTGAATTGACCTTTAGGTCGGATACTTTTCTAAAAGAGTTGTATACCAATATAAATTAGGAGTATACTGTCGCAATTTTGATATTATTTATAAGTAATTGCTTTATGAACGTCACTGCTGAGTTGAATCGACCTTTAGGTCGGATACTTTTCTAAAAGAGTTGTATACCAATATAAATTAGGAGTATACTGTCGCAATTTTGATATTATTTATAAGTAATTGCTTTATGAACGTCACTGCTGAGTTGAATCGACCTTTAGGTCGGATACTTTTCTAAAAGAGTTGTATACCAATATAAATTAGGAGTATACTGTCGCAATTTTGATATTATTTATAAGTAATTGCTTTATGAACGTCACTGCTGAGTTGAATTGACCTTTAGGTCGGATACTTTTCTAAAAGAGTTGTATACCAATATAAATTAGGAGTATACTGTCGCAATTTTGATATTATTTATAAGTAATTGCTTTATGAACGTCACTGCTGAGTTGAATTGACCTTTAGGTCGGATACTTTTCTAAAAGAGTTGTATACCAATATAAATTAGGAGTATACTGTCGCAATTTTGATATTATTTATAAGTAATTGCTTTATGAACGTCACTGCTGAGTTGAATTGACCTTTAGGTCGGATACTTTTCTAAAAGAGTTGTATACCAATATAAATTAGGAGTATACTGTCGCAATTTTGATATTATTTATAAGTAATTGCTTTATGAACGTCACTGCTGAGTTGAATTGACCTTTAGGTCGGATACTTTTCTAAAAGAGTTGTATACCAATATAAATTAGGAGTATACTGTCGCAATTTTGATATTATTTATAAGTAATTGCTTTATGAACGTCACTGCTGAGTTGAATCGACCTTTAGGTCGGATACTTTTCTAAAAGAGTTGTATACCAATATAAATTAGGAGTATACTGTCGCAATTTTGATATTATTTATAAGTAATTGCTTTATGAACGTCACTGCTGAGTTGAATCGACCTTTAGGTCGGATACTTTTCTAAAAGAGTTGTATACCAATATAAATTAGGAGTATACTGTCGCAATTTTGATATTATTTATAAGTAATTGCTTTATGAACGTCACTGCTGAGTTGAATTGACCTTTAGGTCGGATACTTTTCTAAAAGAGTTGTATACCAATATAAATTAGGAGTATACTGTCGCAATTTTGATATTATTTATAAGTAATTGCTTTATGAACGTCACTGCTGAGTTGAATTGACCTTTAGGTCGGATACTTTTCTAAAAGAGTTGTATACCAATATAAATTAGGAGTATACTGTCGCAATTTTGATATTATTTATAAGTAATTGCTTTATGAACGTCACTGCTGAGTTGAATTGACCTTTAGGTCGGATACTTTTCTAAAAGAGTTGTATACCAATATAAATTAGGAGTATACTGTCGCAATTTTGATATTATTTATAAGTAATTGCTTTATGAACGTCACTGCTGAGTTGAATTGACCTTTAGGTCGGATACTTTTCTAAAAGAGTTGTATACCAATATAAATTAGGAGTATACTGTCGCAATTTTGATATTATTTATAAGTAATTGCTTTATGAACGTCACTGCTGAGTTGAATCGACCTTTAGGTCGGATACTTTTCTAAAAGAGTTGTATACCAATATAAATTAGGAGTATACTGTCGCAATTTTGATATTATTTATAAGTAATTGCTTTATGAACGTCACTGCTGAGTTGAATCGACCTTTAGGTCGGATACTTTTCTAAAAGAGTTGTATACCAATATAAATTAGGAGTATACTGTCGCAATTTTGATATTATTTATAAGTAATTGCTTTATGAACGTCACTGCTGAGTTGAATTGACCTTTAGGTCGGATACTTTTCTAAAAGAGTTGTATACCAATATAAATTAGGAGTATACTGTCGCAATTTTGATATTATTTATAAGTAATTGCTTTATGAACGTCACTGCTGAGTTGAATTGACCTTTAGGTCGGATACTTTTCTAAAAGAGTTGTATACCAATATAAATTAGGAGTATACTGTCGCAATTTTGATATTATTTATAAGTAATTGCTTTATGAACGTCACTGCTGAGTTGAATTGACCTTTAGGTCGGATACTTTTCTAAAAGAGTTGTATACCAATATAAATTAGGAGTATACTGTCGCAATTTTGATATTATTTATAAGTAATTGCTTTATGAACGTCACTGCTGAGTTGAATTGACCTTTAGGTCGGATACTTTTCTAAAAGAGTTGTATACCAATATAAATTAGGAGTATACTGTCGCAATTTTGATATTATTTATAAGTAATTGCTTTATGAACGTCACTGCTGAGTTGAATCGACCTTTAGGTCGGATACTTTTCTAAAAGAGTTGTATACCAATATAAATTAGGAGTATACTGTCGCAATTTTGATATTATTTATAAGTAATTGCTTTATGAACGTCACTGCTGAGTTGAATCGACCTTTAGGTCGGATACTTTTCTAAAAGAGTTGTATACCAATATAAATTAGGAGTATACTGTCGCAATTTTGATATTATTTATAAGTAATTGCTTTATGAACGTCACTGCTGAGTTGAATTGACCTTTAGGTCGGATACTTTTCTAAAAGAGTTGTATACCAATATAAATTAGGAGTATACTGTCGCAATTTTGATATTATTTATAAGTAATTGCTTTATGAACGTCACTGCTGAGTTGAATTGACCTTTAGGTCGGATACTTTTCTAAAAGAGTTGTATACCAATATAAATTAGGAGTATACTGTCGCAATTTTGATATTATTTATAAGTAATTGCTTTATGAACGTCACTGCTGAGTTGAATTGACCTTTAGGTCGGATACTTTTCTAAAAGAGTTGTATACCAATATAAATTAGGAGTATACTGTCGCAATTTTGATATTATTTATAAGTAATTGCTTTATGAACGTCACTGCTGAGTTGAATTGACCTTTAGGTCGGATACTTTTCTAAAAGAGTTGTATACCAATATAAATTAGGAGTATACTGTCGCAATTTTGATATTATTTATAAGTAATTGCTTTATGAACGTCACTGCTGAGTTGAATCGACCTTTAGGTCGGATACTTTTCTAAAAGAGTTGTATACCAATATAAATTAGGAGTATACTGTCGCAATTTTGATATTATTTATAAGTAATTGCTTTATGAACGTCACTGCTGAGTTGAATCGACCTTTAGGTCGGATACTTTTCTAAAAGAGTTGTATACCAATATAAATTAGGAGTATACTGTCGCAATTTTGATATTATTTATAAGTAATTGCTTTATGAACGTCACTGCTGAGTTGAATTGACCTTTAGGTCGGATACTTTTCTAAAAGAGTTGTATACCAATATAAATTAGGAGTATACTGTCGCAATTTTGATATTATTTATAAGTAATTGCTTTATGAACGTCACTGCTGAGTTGAATTGACCTTTAGGTCGGATACTTTTCTAAAAGAGTTGTATACCAATATAAATTAGGAGTATACTGTCGCAATTTTGATATTATTTATAAGTAATTGCTTTATGAACGTCACTGCTGAGTTGAATTGACCTTTAGGTCGGATACTTTTCTAAAAGAGTTGTATACCAATATAAATTAGGAGTATACTGTCGCAATTTTGATATTATTTATAAGTAATTGCTTTATGAACGTCACTGCTGAGTTGAATTGACCTTTAGGTCGGATACTTTTCTAAAAGAGTTGTATACCAATATAAATTAGGAGTATACTGTCGCAATTTTGATATTATTTATAAGTAATTGCTTTATGAACGTCACTGCTGAGTTGAATCGACCTTTAGGTCGGATACTTTTCTAAAAGAGTTGTATACCAATATAAATTAGGAGTATACTGTCGCAATTTTGATATTATTTATAAGTAATTGCTTTATGAACGTCACTGCTGAGTTGAATCGACCTTTAGGTCGGATACTTTTCTAAAAGAGTTGTATACCAATATAAATTAGGAGTATACTGTCGCAATTTTGATATTATTTATAAGTAATTGCTTTATGAACGTCACTGCTGAGNTCACCCCCCCCCCCCCAACCAGAGAGGTTGGAGGGTTGGGAAACGTTTTACGGCCATGTCTCGCCTTAAAAACTTCTCTGCATCAAAAAAATGACTATAAAATCAGTTTTTCCGAGGCCAATCTAGTTTACAGATGCGCATTCTAATATACTTCATTCATATATTAATTATATTATACTTCATTCTAATATACTTTTGTTTCGGCGTAGTCAGAGTATCAGCATTCGCTAATGAATTATCTCGTAATAATAAAATAAAGCAGTATGTTTCCCTTAAAGAAAAGAAAAAAAATACCCTTTACGTCATCCTAGAATTGCCCCTCCCCCAACATTCACACTTTGTTAACCATGGTATTTCCTCTATTCAGCCGGACCTCACCGGTAGGTCTCGGTATGATGACACTTGGATATTTCCCTGCCGCACCATCTGGCGTGCTAGCATACCCAAACACATAATTATGCTCTCGACACGTTTTATCAACCAGGTTCATACGATAAAGTTCTGACGAGTTCGTTGGACATAATTTCAATCTAGGATTAGGTAAAGCATTAGGAAGCATTCACGCTAAGCAGTGCCGGTACCGGTAAGTGATTCCCGCTGATCGTGAGAGGTCACAGAGATGCACTGTCACTGACACGTGCCGGTCTAAAGGAAGCATTCACACTAAGCAATGACAGTGGCGGTAAGTAATTCCCGCTGATTGTGAGAGCTTACAGAGATGCACTGTTACTGACACGTGCTGGTCTAAAGGAAACATTCACACTAAGGAGTGACAGTGCTGGTAAGTGATTTCCGCTGATCGTGAGAGCTCAGAGATTTGCACTGTCACTGTCACGTGTCGGTCTAAAGGAAGCATTCACACTAAGCAGGACAGTGGCGGTAAGTAATTCCCGCTGATTGTGAGAGCTTACAGAGATGCACTGTCACTGACACGTGCTGGTCTAAAGGAAACATTCACACTAAGCAGTGACAGTGTCGATAAGTGATTCCCGCTGATCGTGAGAGCTCACAGATTTGCACTGTCACTGTCACGTGCCGGGCTAAAGGAAGCATTCACCCTAAGCAGTGACAGTGGCGGTAAGTAATTCCTGCTGATTGTGAAAGCTTACAGAGATGCACTGTCACTGACACGTGCTGGTCTAAAGGAAACATTCACACTAAGCAGTGACAGTGTCGGTAAGTGATTCCCGCTGATCGTGAGAGCTCACAGATTTGCACTGTCACTGTCACGTGTCGGGCTAAAGCAAGCATTCACCCTAAGCAGTGACAGTGGCGGTAAGTAATTCCCTCTGATTGTGAGAGCTTACAGAGATGCACTGTCACTGTCACGTGCCGGTCTAAAGGAAGCATTCACACTAAGCAGTGACAGTGTCGGTAAGTGATTCCCGCCTGGGCGAGGAATTTTTATAGCACGCAGTGGTATTTTTGGGGGTTACTATTATTTGCCTTTTTATTGAATTAACTTTAAAGTTTATAAAGGAAGAGAGAAAAGGAAAGAAAGTAAAGAGAGAGAGAGAGAAAGTAAAGAGAGATAAAATTCTCCACTACAGCGGACGACGCCAGGGGACAAACGGATTTTTTATTCTATTTTTTGGATTCCACGGTACGTAGAATCCAAACGTAAAATATAAAATTTTGAAAGAAGGGGTATTTTACTTTCCTTATCCAAAGAGCCAAATCACTTTGCTGAGTTATTGACTATGAATCACAATCTGAAGAAAAGACATTTTATAGGTAAGAAATAGAGAATATCCAGTCACACACAAAGAACAAGAGATAAGATTGATTAACTCAAATGAGCCAAATCACATTGCTGAGTTATTAACTCATGAATCACAATCTGAATGAATCATAATAAGACTGAATTGGAAACATCTTCACTTTTACTTTCCTTATCCTATAAAAAGGAAAGTATTGCAATGGTCTGAAATTTTTGATGTCGAATTTTCAATGCAAAAAAACGTTTTGGGGTCCCCAGAGCCCAAATCTCGAGTTTCAGCCATTGTGTGTCTATCTGCCTGTGAACAAGTTATCTCAAAAACGTGCTAGAGACTTGAAATTTGGTATGTATGTCAGTTTTATGCCATGAACGGTAAAATAAGCGGTGAGAATTTTGGTGAGAATCGAATATACTGATGGCGGTTTAATGTCGCTTTTTAGCGGTTTTCGCATATCATGTTTAAAATGAGAACGGTAATAGCTAGAACTTTAAACCTGGTGCTTATTCATACAAGAAATACAACTTAGGTTGAAGTATAATATATTGTTGGCCGCTAATCAGAGTTTGAAGCCCGCTTTTTGGCGGTTCTGCCTAAAAGCAGAATGGAAAGACCTAGAACTAAAAATTTGGTGCCTATTCATATCAATCTATATATATAAAAGTGAATGTCTGTTTGTTTGTTTATTTATTTGTTTATTTATTTGTTTGTTTGTTTGTTCGCTTATAACTTACGAACTACAGCTCGGAATTGCACGAAACTTTGCACACTTATTTGTTTTTACCCGGGGAAGGTTATAGGCACGGTATTGTCCGGCCATTTTAGTTACGGCCGATTTTATGGCCGATNATTTTATTTTTTTTGGAACCTAACCCAATACTACTCCCAACACGTTCTACACAGCTTAACAACCCGTTACTACTCCCCATGTTCTACATATAGGTTAACAAACGTGTATGTAATATGTATTCTATGTGCATACTCTGATTGCGTTTAAACGGTTGTACTTCGGTGATATGATTATTAATGTGGGAGTCAGATTTATTATCATTTTTTTCTCTCATCTTCTCGAAACGAAGTTCGGGTACTCAGCTAGTTTCATATAAGAAATTGAAAAATATAACTAAGGTTGAAGTGTAATATATCAAAAGTGTAATATATAATTGTATTTCCGCTCTGGGGACTTCAAAATGTGTTTTGGCATTGAAAACTCGACATCGAAAATTTCAGCACATTACAATACTTTCTTCTTCTTTTTTATAGATAAGGAAAGTCGTGTGATTCACAATGCTGCATTAATCCACATTGGCCATTTGGAAAACATAATTTACCACACCCCACCCTGTATCAGCCTTATGAATCACCCTGTATATTACCACCTACAATATCTTATTAATAAATACCGACTAATTATTAATTAGTAAACTAATATGGCACCCACATACAAATAATTTACCACACCCCACACTGTATCAGCCTTATGAATCACCCTGTATATTACCACCTACAATATCTTATTAATAAATACCGACTAATTATTAATTAGTAAACTAATATGGCACCCACATACAAATAATTTACCACACCCCACACTGTATCAGCCTTATGAATCACCCTGTATATTACCACCTACAATATCTTATTAATAAATACCGACTAATTATTAATTAGTAAACTAATATGGCACCCACATACAAATAATTTACCACACCCCACACTGTATCAGCCTTATGAATCACCCTGTATATTACCACCTACAATATCTTATTAATAAATACCGACTAATTATTAATTAGTAAACTAATATGGCACCCACATACAAATAATTTACCACACCCCACACTGTATCAGCCTTATGAATCACCCTGTATATTACCACCTACAATATCTTATTAATAAATACCGACTAATTATTAATTAGTAAACTAATATGGCACCCACATAACTACAAGGTATACCTAATTATCAGTTCTTAACAATTAAATTGGACTTATTCAATCAAAGTCAGACCTTTAAAAAATCAATTATTCAAAATTAATGTCGGGAAATTTTATATCTATAAATAAATATATCCGAAATACAATATCATATAATGGGTGGTAGTGTGGGGTGAATGTAGCCAACGAGGGGAGCAAGCCAGCTTCATTGGGTGACGACGGTCCTAATACAGAAGGTTTGATGTTAGGAAGGGCATCAAATCAATGGTGGAAGATCATCAGCAAATAATCGGATAAAGCGTTCGAGAGTTATCAGTAGATTAAGGCAAACAAAGAAATATCGGATACAGCGTTCGAGAGTTATCGGTACATTAAGACAAACTAAAGAAATATTGGATAATACGTTCGAGAGTTATCGGTACTTTAAGACAAACAAAAGAAATATCGGATACAGCGTTCGAAAGTTATCCGGACATTTAGACAAACAAAAGAAATATTGGATAAAGTGTTCGAGAGTTGTCGGTAAATTAAGACAAACACAAGAAATATCGGATAAAGCATTCGAGAGTTATCGCTACTTTAAGACAAACAAAAGAAATATCGGATACAGCTTTCGAGAGTTATCGGTACATTTAGACAAACAAAAGAAATATCGGATAAAGTGTTCGAGAGTTGTCGGTAAATTAAGACAAACACAAAAAATATCGGATAAAGCGTTCGAGAATTGTCACTAAATTAAGACAAACACAAGAAATATCGGATAAAGCGTTCGAGAGTTATCGGTACATTTAGACAAACAAATGAAATATTGTATAAAGTGTTCGAGAGTTGTCGGTAAATTAAGACAAACACAAGAAATATCGTATAAAGCGTTCGAGAGTTATCGCTACTTTAAGACAAACAAAAGAAATATCGGATACAGCTTTCGAGAGTTATCGGTACATTTAGACAAACAAAAGAAATATCGGATAAAGAGTTCGAGAGTTGTCGGTAAATTAAGACAAACACAAAAAATATCGGATAAAGCGTTCGAGAATTGTCACTAAATTAAGACAAACACAAGAAATATCGGATAAAGCGTTCGATAGTTATCGGTACATGAAGACAAACAAGAGAAATATCGGATAAAGCGTTCGAGAGTCGTCCTCCTCAAGGGACGAGTGATCCAATTAGGACTATCATTGACTTACTTACTGATTACTTAATCCCCTTTTTATTGTCTTGCATTTTATTTTGTCTTCTTCTTTCTTTTTTGTTATAATTAATATTTGATATTTGTTTTTTTAACCTTTATGAAAGGCATCTTTCCAACAACTTTACATGTGCATACAGAAAAAAAAGAAATCTTCAGGGTGTCTACAAAATCGTCAAAGTGAAATTCCCTGACTTTTCCAGGTTTTTCAGTCTACTTTTCCAGATTTTCCAGCGTCTTGCATTTTATTTTGTCTTCTTCTTTCTTTTTTGTTATAATTAATATTTGATATTTGTTTTTTTAACCTTCATGAAAGGCATCTTTCCAACAACTTTACATGTGCATACAGAAAAAAAAGATATCTTCAGGGTGTCTACCAAATCGTTAAAGTGAAATTCCCTGACTTTTCCAGGTTTTTCAGTCTACTTTTCCAGATTTTCCAGCGTACTTTTTCAAGATTTTGTCTCCCCCATCAGACTTCAAAAAACACAATATTGGGGCCCAGGGACCCCAAAAACTATACAGCAAATTTTCTTCATACCCTAAACATGTACACCAAAATTTTAGAGGAAAACGATAATAAGTGCCGCAGGCGAAATTTTTCAGGAAAAGCATTTTCACGCAATGAGAACTCAATTTGAAAAATTCCCTGACTTTTGGCGTTTTTTCCTAAATTCCCTGACTTTTCCCTGACATTTCCAGTCTCCTAAAATTCTCTGACAATTCCAGGTTTTCCAGTCTGGTAGACACCCTGATCTTATAACCCACATGAAGCAATAATCAATTGTCAAAAAAGTTGACTGTCACATATCAAGTTGCTGAAAAGATAATAAGTAGAACTATCTGAACGCAACGTATTGTAACTTATTAAATAAATAAATAAAAAAATTCCTTGTCATAATTTGGTTCACACTGTATGCATCCAAGTCGGCCAACATGATCAGGAACACCTGTACCTTTAATATAAAATTAAATTTCTTTTGTTTTCCTATATTCTACTTTTAAATAACAAAAAAATAAAGACAAGGTCGTATTCGGCCATGCCCACTCACTGCCCAACTAAAGATAGTCAATTGTCATACAGGACATAAATTCTAAATATAGAAACCAATAAAGCATCAACCAACCATTCACATTGGTGTATAATGGGAACCTAGAGTCAGATTCGGAGCCGTGAGGTAGGGCAGGGGCGGATCCAGGGGGGCGAAGAGCGTTCGCCCCCCTCATTAGAGGCCATAATTTTTTTTCCCAATAATTTGTGTATAAAATTGTACGAAAATGCATAAATATCGCCTACACCACATAAAAAATATTGCCTGAATCGTGGCCGACCGTAATCAACCATCTCACCGATCGCTCTGTATCCGCCCTTGAGTCAGGGACGAATACTGGTCTCCCGTTAAGGGGGAGGAGCGATCGGGACACCAACTTATAATGGACATAAAATCTCAGGCAATATCATGCACGCGTTTTCTTCTTTTCTTTCATATGTTCAATGACTTGATGAGGGGGGGGGGG
>CM022882.1:7115269-7126865 GCA_012654025.1 Pachypsylla venusta | reverse complement strand
GTTTCTTTGATTTCAGATTGTTGACAACTGCCCATGGCCTCGCACTTTTGAAACTTACAACAGGTAAGACTTCTATTTTAATTTATTGAAGAAGAAAGCGAAAAGAAGTAATGGAGAAATGAAGGAAATTTGGAGGTTTCTTTGATTTCAGATTGTTGACAACTGCCCATGGCCTCGCACTTTTGAAACTTACAACAGGTGAGACTTCTATTTTAATTTATTGAAGAAGAAAGCGAAAAGGAGTAATGGAGAAATTAAGGAAATTTTTGGAGGTTTCTTTGTTGACGCTTGTGTTTGTTGCCTAAATATATAATTTGGTACTTACCTATCCAAATTATTGTACTGTGTAATTATCATGTGATATTAATTTTTAAAAAAATGATCAAGTACAAAAATATTATTTTGAGACATGATCGCTTAGACAATGTCTTAACAGACGAAAGCAATTGTGTCTCAAAATAATATTTTTGTTGTTGATACATATTTTTTTTCTTCAAATTTGACAAGACAATGTCTTAACAGACGGAAATGCTCGTGCTCGTGTCTCAAAATAATATTTTTGGTAGTTGATACATATTTTTTTTTCAAATTTGACAAGACAATGTCTTAACGGACGAAAGCAATTGTGTCTTAAAATAATATTTTTGTTGTTGATACATATTTTTTTCTTCTTCAAATTTGACAAGACAATGTCTTAACAGACGAAAGTGCTCGTGTTCCAAAATAATATTTTTGTAGTAGATACATAATTCTTCTCAAATTTACATTTCATTATGACTACAAACATCCTAGATACCATCTTTAAACTTAATTATCATGTGCTGAAGAAAATGGTGATTGTAATTGATCATTAGAAATTCGACACAATTTCAGGTCAATTGCTTATGGGTTGGTAGTAAGACGCTCTGACTGGTAAACAGTAGGGCGTGGGTTCAAACACATCCAACCCATGGAATTTTATCTCCATTAATTTGAGATATTTACCATATTATAATAGCAGCCAAAAAAATGCCAATGTCAAGGGACTCTTCAGTCCTTTCTGGCAGTATAAATAAGGGACTATTATTATTATTACTGCTGGTGTCAAGGGACTCTTCAGTCCTTTTTTGGGCATTATAATTAAGGTATATTATTATTATTCCTTTCAGGTACTTTTTTTTCTTCAAGAAATTTGATCTAAAATTTCAAAAAATTGTCCAAATTTGGTCCATTTTTACCTCTGGGATCATTTGGAAAAATCAATATATCTTTTACAAAATTGAACATGAGTAACCTATTTTGAACGGTAGCCGTCCACTTGTCGTCCTCAAACATAATATCACGATATTGATCATTACTCACAATGACGCCATCTAGTTCAGCGGCTATTTGAACAATATAACGATCATCATAGGAACAAGTTAGTTTGCCATCAACGCGACGACTTGGTGTGAAGTGAAGAATTCCTGGATGAACAAATCAACAAAAATAAGAATATTAATTTAGATCAATTGTAGTTCAGTAAATTTTATGAATATAATGAATGTACATATCAAGTCAAATTTTATGAATATAATGAACGTACATACCAATTTAAATTTTATGAACATAATTAATGTACATATCAAGTCAAATTTTATGAATATAATGAAATGAATGTACATATCAAGTCAAATTTTATGAATATAATGTACGTACTTACCAATTTAAATTTTATGAACATTATTAATGTACATATCAAGTCAAATTTTATGAATATAATGAACGTATACATACCAATTTAAATTTTATAAACATAATTAATGTACATAACGAGTTAAATTTTATGAATGTACAAACTTTATATTCCTCGTCTCTGAGTTCGTCCCATTCGTAGGAAATAATCATTTTTATCCTGAGCAAATTTTATGAATATAATGAACGTACATACCAATTTAAATTTTATGAACATAATTAATGTACATAACGAGTTAAATTTTATGAATGTACAAACTTTATATTCTTCGTCTCTGAGTTCGTCCCATACGTAGGAAACAATCATTTTTATCCTGAGGTGTGTAGTTTCTCTTCTGAAAGTTGCTGAAGTCAGCAATGTAAGCTGTGGCGTATAATATACTCTTGTTAGCCACCGCTTTCTTTTGACTTGGCGGGACGGAGCGGTACCGGTACTTAATGTACATACTAAGTTCAATTTTATGAATATAATGAATGTACATACCAAGTTCATTTTTATGAATATAATGAATGTACATACCAAGTTCAATTTTATGAATATAATGAATGTACATACCAAGTTCAATTTTATGAATATAATGTATGTACATACCAATTAAAATTTTATGAATATAATGATTGTACATACCAATTAAAATTTTATGAATATAACGAATGTCCTTACCAAGATTAATCAAAATCGGACAAAACGTTCGAATTATCTTAGAACGTACAGATAAACAGACGTCAAAAGAAACATCATGCTGTTATAATCGTAAAGAATGTTTTTTTTAAAAGATCTTTGTGGACTCTACGACGCGTACTTGAATTGAAAAATACTAAACTTTGAAAGGGGTAATTTTTACCCCCCCCCCCCCTCCNCCCCCCCCCCCCCACCCCAGGAAATCTTATCAAATTTCTTTTTCATGTAATCAAAAATTGGCTTAGCCAGCGTCTATGGCACGTTGAATACACCAGTTCCCGTTCAATCACTGAAGTTAAGCAACGCCCAGCGAGTGTGGGTGTCCACCTCGGTTCGCGCCCTCATGATGCTCGCTATTTTTCCGGCCCAACCCAGGCTGGGTAATGTCAATGTGGATAGCTGGTTTGCAAGTTTCCAGGGAATGGAGAGTGAAACCCCCGTCTTAAATGACCAATAGATGTTAAAGAGACGTTAAGCGAAAAAAAAAAAGATGTCAGAATCTGCAGGGCTTTCATATAGGTTCTTTACTTAGCTGTAACATCGACATCAGACTTTAAGCACCGCGCTAAACTTGTAATTTGCTTTTTATGGGAGAAGGGGAAGTAGTCAAGAGACATTAAGCCAAATTAAAAAAGAGATTGATGTGATTTGTGGAGGGTTTACCAAACAATCGCAGAAAAAATTTATCGAAATCGAAGCAAGTTACGGTCATCGTTATCAATTTGTCACCAAACCATCTGCTTTGATCGGATTAAAAGTTGGCAAAAAACAAAACGAAGTCATACGTTGTAATATTTGTCTTGCCAAGATTGGCTTGACGATTAACTTTCTTGACTCACCGTTTTTTTCCAGTTTTTCCAATAGTGTTGATATGTCTTCGTCGAAAGTTTGGAATGAAACAATAAATCTCTTCATGACCTCTTTTTAGAAAGTAGTCTACTACCATTCGAATGGAGGGTGAAACCCCAGTCTTAAATGACCACTCACTCATAAAAACAAACATCTTTTACCTACGATAATATGGAGTGTATTAAAAAACATCTTTTTAATACACTCCAGATTATCGATTTTTGGGGAATCAATTTTGGATAAATTTAATAAAATATATAACAAAATAAATAATGCTAATAAATTTTTAAATTTTTTTGTTTCAGATAGGCTACGACATGTAAAAAACATGAACTACAAAAATTTTAAGTTGTACCTACTTCAAAAATCTTCTATTAGAAATTGCTCCCTACAGTCTACAGGAGTTCAACAAGTCACTTTTTTTCTCTCTTTTTCAGGTACCTACTAATAGGTACCTGAAAAAGAGAGAGAAAAAAGTGACATTGGACCCGTCGATTATAAAAAATTCAGTTTTCTTTAGAGCTCCTTTTAATTTTGCAGTTTATTCAAATTTTGTTAATCTAACTTTCTGTTTTGATTTTTTTATATTTATTTATAATTTTGTTCGAATATTAGGAGTGGGGGGGGGTATTTTTGTTCCCAAATTTGTAATGTGTCGGCGGTTTTTAACCCCCTGAAACACACTAAATAATAATAACTAGATGTTAAAGAGACGTTAAGCCAAATTTGAAAAAAAAAAAAAAAAAAAAATTGGCTTGACGATTTCTTGACTCACCGTCTTTTTCCAGTTTTTCCAATATTTCTGGATTGATAGTGTTGATATGTCCTCGTCGAAAGTTTGGAATGAAACAATAAATCTCTTCGTGACCTCTCTTTAGAAAGTAGTCGACTACCATTTGAATCGCTTTGGATGAGAATTTCATGTGCAGTTGTGCATTCTGATTTTTATAATGTGTAATAGCTACATTGGACCCGTCGATTATAATTGGACGAAGTTTGCCTTTTTTACATTCATTATCATTTGATGCACTGGCGTTGTAGATGTTGCTAACAGACGTTGATTTACTTGACGAAGGTTGTTGATCAACACATTGTTTGTTGGACAAAGGTTGTTGATTAACACCACATTGTCTAGATGAATTTTGTTTTGATATGGGAATGAAATCTGGAGAAATGTTCTTATTTTTGTCTGTAAAAGAGAGAACCGGTTGGACTTCTAGTTATTTTTACATTTTTTTTTTTTTAATTTAGAGATCACAGAGGTAAAAGCCTACTTTCTAGGGACCCCCCCGCCAAAAAAAAAGGTTCCGGATCTTTTTTTTAAGACCCATTATTTGGCCATCTTATTATTTTATATCTGTCGTAGGCATCGGTTTTTAACAAAAAATCTGGCTAATTATAATATTATTTTTTATTTACAGTAAAGGTGATATCACACTATTTGTCATGATTCCAAAATTTTGGCACGATTTTGACTTTCAGACAAAATTATTTGCTTTCAAATTTTGTTGTGTATTATACCATAGCAATTAGATAAATCTGTAATAAATACAATTTTGATATTTTCTATTTTTCCAATACGATTTCTGATCGAAAGTGAATTTAGTTTTTCTTCACTTGTGTATTTTCGATAATTGAGGACTTGGGTGTCCACAGATGCCTCAGAAATATCTCTGAAGGTAAGATTAATGAAATAGTTTTCAAAATAGATTAAACATGACAAACGTGTTTATCATAGGTTTAAACCCTATCAGACTATTTAGACAAATTCTGGTCACCTTTGTGTTTGATATCAAAACAATCAAATAGTGAATTCAATCAAATATATTAGGCGATTACACTGTTTGGTACTGAAGTCGAAAAAATGATAGGGTTAGATCCTAAAAATTATAGAAAATAAAGCATAAAAATATTTCATTTGTAATTTAATTTTACACCCAAATTAAAGATTCTTCTTCTCAATAAATTAGAGAAAAAAAAATTTGACAAAAAATCCCTTTAATATCTTTCAACTTGCTACTCTTCTCAAGTACAAACCTATCATGGTTTTGAAGTGTGTATTTTAAAGTCCCCCTATCTAGGGGGACTTAAAAAGAATACTTCCAAGTCCATGCCAGTCGTATAAGGCGACTAAAGGAAAGACTCGGAAACGATATCCTTTCCATTACCTATGTAGAAAGCAAGGCGAAGCTACTGCATTATATCCTTCCTATGTCCCCTGCCGATGGGGGGACTTAAAAAGAATACTTCCCAGACACCCAAGTCCATGCCAGTCGTATAAGGCGACTAAAGGAAAGAATCGGAAACGATATCCTTTCCATTACCTATGTAGAAAGCAAGGCGAAGCTACTGCATTATATCCTTCCTATATCCCCTGCCGATGGGGGGACTTAAAAAGAATACTTCCCAGACACCCAAGTCCATGCCAGTCGTATAAGGCGACTAAAGGAAAGAATCGGAAACGATATCCTTTCCATTACCTATGTAGAAAGCAAGGCGAAGCTACTGCATTATATCCTTCCTATATCCCCTGCCGATGGGGGGACTTAAAAAGAATATTTCCAAGACACCCAAGTCCAAGCCAGTCGTAAAAGGCTACTAAGGGAAGGGTCGGAAACGATATCTTTTCCATTACCCATGCACAAAGCAAGCAAAAGCTACTGCATTATCCATAAGGATTCTTTAGTATGATCAACTCATGGCGAGCTGTTGTAAAACAGCCCCATGGCTGTTAACCTATTATGATGATGATTTTTTAAAAAAAATGAAATCACTCTTACCTGGACAATGTTTATTATTATTATCAATGAAACTCATTCCCCACGGACTTTTGTTCGGCACCACAGCACTCCTGCCACTGTTTACAACTGATTTATTATGATTCATTAATTGAGATATTGAAAAATTTGGTCCATATGTAAATTCACCATTCTCATTGGGACAATTTTTTGTTCCTTTATATTCAGGTTCGGACGGTTTCGGATCTATTCGTACAGTTTGGTTTGATGAAGGTGGTGCAACAATGTTTGACAATTTCGGAAAACTTCGTTTATCTTTGGAAATATTAATTGAGAAATTTGTTAAAGTACTTTCTCCTGCTTTATGAATATTTTTTAAAATTGATTCCAGCCGATCTTTGTTGATCAGATTCATTTTGGTTTTGTGTTTCATGAATTCATTACTTAGAACACCATTCAGAGGATTCTTTTTCTTCTTCTTCTTTTTCTTCTCTTTAATGGACTTCATGGACGTTGTACAGATGATGTCATCTTGTGATGAAGAATTTAAAACTTCAACACTGAAACAATTTATTTTTACCAAAGAAAGAAAATGTTTAGGACACTTTATAGAACTATCAAATACAAGAAATGAAAATGATAAGAAAACACTTGACTTTATGTTCTACAATTTTAATATATTATTCGATACGCGTATTTTGGATTTCACTTCATTATCAAGAATCAACATTATATTCTTGAGTCCTTAAGAATATAATGTTCACTCTTGATAATGGAGTGAAATTCAAAATACGCGTATCGAATAATATATTAAAATTGTAGAACATAAAGACAAGTTTTTTTTATATCATTTTCATTTCTTGTATTTTATTTTGCGGTAAAAGTAAACACATAAACTCTCCCCAGGTTACTCTTGTAACTTCTTAGGGTTTACACTTTTTACAATAATCGGAGTTTTCCTAATTTTTGACAGTTTGAATTTTATCAGTCTGATAAGTCTTTTGGAGTCGAAGTTGAAAATTATTTTCACAACTCCGCAGTGCAGGTTATAATACAAGAATCGGTGAAATGCACGATCATACCAAATACGAGTCACTAAATACTCAGCTGGACAAACTTTGCTCAAAGATTTTTTTTATAGCTTGATGTCTTTTTAACATCTATTAGTCCTTCAAGGCGCTGGAAACTTACAAACCAGCTACCTACATTGACCTCACCCAGCCTGAGCTTTACGAAGGACCGAACCTCTTTCTTGTTACTTAGTAGTCATTCACTAAGTAACATCTCAGTAATATTAATGTTATTTAACTTTAGCGATCTTACGGAAACTGGTGTATTCAACGTGCGAACGTGCCATGGACGCTGGCTAAAAAAAATCATCAATAATATCGTAAATATTAATAACCCACTACCGGAGAGCGCCACCAACTTCCTCCCACCACAGGAGATATAAATATAAAAGAGTAAAGCACATGTTCCCAATCTAGGTTTCCGATTGAATGTAGAATTTGGTTATGTAAAATAAAAAAATCCAAGTTAACAATAAGTCCCCCTTGATAGTAAAACGCCGACTATCCGAATGTCTCACAAATCATTTTATATAAAAAATGCTTGTGAATTACATTCGTATATGTACGTAAATAATTGCATTGGAAACTATTTTTTGTATACTTTGTATCGATAAAAATTAAGAATAAAGTACATAATTAATCATTTGTAAGTAAAAAAAAAGTGTTTTATTTGTATCCTACCCCTCTTGGTATCCTAAAAACCAAATTTTCCAATATATGCCCGATTATCCGAATGACCCTGGACCACAATTGATTCAGATATAATAATAATATTTTTTTTTTATAATTTTGATTTTAAAATGAGTTCTTAATTTCTAATTTACTTGTTCCTTAGATAACATTATCTCTCTACCAAGTAGGGTAATTGTTTCCCTGAAGTAATGCGAAAGCAGTTCCGGGGCATAACTTTTTTTTTTTTTTTTTTTTTTGAAAATAAAGGCTAATTGTTTAGAAATTAATAAAACTAGTGGTTTGTGTAAAATCGGCGTTCTACTAATGACATTTTGGTCAGAATTGATTGTTTGTATTCCTAACAGTTTAAAGAGATATTTAGACTGATGAAATTAAAATGGCACAAACAAACACATCTATTTTTGGGTTTGAAACCTCTGAAACACAATAAATAGTTAAAAAAATCAAATAAAAATAAGACTTACAATTGAACATTCGGCTGCTGCAATTCAGAAGAATTTTTACAAAATATAACAGGCGCACCTGCTGATTCTTTATTCACTGTCTCAACTTCATCACAAATAATTATCGATGGGGTATCATCAAAAATTACAGAATCATTCACAAAAACATTATCTCTATTGACACTTTCAGTTCGACGAGTGTCTCCTGTATCATCGTCATCAATATAAATAACATCGTTATCTCCAGACTGACTTTCTATTTCTCCCTCCAATATATTTACATCACACGATCCCAATTTGGCTCCCTTATTCATCTCTGTTTTCTTCAAATTTATCACATGTCTTAAATCAGATTCCTTTTTCTCTTTGTTTATGTTCATAACCTTTCCATTATTTTTTAAATCTCTCCCTATGTTTTCAATACTTCTTTCATTGTAAACTGTTCTTTTTGGAAAATCTATCATATGGATAAAATCATTTTCTTCTAAACCCAGTATTTGTTCACTATTACCAATTGTTTTAAAAAAATTCGAATTCGGAACTTTATCATTTATTTTTTTCGCAATATCTTCTTTATTGCATGTTAAATTACTTGTACCTCTATGGTTTTTAATTTCATTATTAGTTTTATCATTCCTAGAAACTTGATTTATATCTACAAGTTTTTCTAGTTTATCGTTTATTTCTTCATTTTTATTGATTTGATTCACATCTTTCTGACCTAACGTATTCGTAGTAACATTTACTATAGAATCATCGAGGGTTATAGTACAATTGAAATCATTATTTGTCTCTCCAATTGTATTTACATCTGTATCAGAATTCATTTCTGAAATATTATTTACATTTTTGACATTTGAAAGTTCATTGTTTTTCGCAACATTATTATCATTTTTCCTATTGGCATTATCAATTTGTTTAACAATTCCGTCATTATTAACTTCTTCGGTTTTGGTTTCTTTGGATAGATTTAGATTACAATTAATATTTTCTTTTCTTACAGCACTACCTTCAGCATTTATCTTTTCAATAATGGGTTCAACATTCTTATTAGAATTAAGATTAGACTGTGTCCCATTATTTTGTAACTGTTTACAAGTAGGACTTCTATTATTATTACAATTTTGTAAATTATCATTTTCAAATTCAGAATTATTTGTACACATTTTTTCTTCATTTGTTATTATAGAAATTTCACCTGTAGCCTTTACAAGATTATTTAGTTTTTTCTTTAACTTTTTACGTTTCTTCTTTAATTGTGATTGATTTAATAGGTTTATATTTTTACAAAAATCTTGAAAACGTTCAGGCGTTGATGACGTTTGTGTAATATTTAAGTTATCATCTGGTATTATACAACAGTCTTCAGTTACATGTTTAATATTTCTTGAAATTGATGTTTCACTTGAAATATTTTCTTTACAGTTTGTATCATTATTTTTCGTGTCATCAATATCATCATCACTATCAATTAGAACGACATCAGTTTTTGATGCATCATCACTACCACTACAATTGTTTTTATTATTTTGAATCTTATTTATTTTGTTTGTGACTAGATAAAATTTATCTTTAGTATTATTATTATTAAATGTTGTTTTACTACAACTTGGATTTGAATTAAATGATTTATTATTATTTATTCCTAAATTACGATTTTCTTTTTTCTTATTTTTTATATCATTTTTAAATTGTTTTTTCTTCTTTTTAGTTTTTTCCAAATCTTGTTCATTTATAAAATCCTCTTCGTTGTTGTCGATTTCAGTTGATTTTCTTTTATTTTTATTTTCATATATACACATTATCTTCTTGTAAGGTGTAAACTGTTTCGCCATTTTGAACAAAAATTATGTTTAATTTAAGATAGGTTCCTGTAAGTAATCCTGAAAATACAAAAATTCCAAAGAAAAATTTGCTCCCAGATGGTCTTGGGGATTTATTATTAATTTTTCCTATCTGTCTTTGCTTTTTGATTTAGCGATAAATAGCCGTCCGTCTCTTGCAGTAGATATTGTAGATAAAAACAGATAAGAATAATTGATTGAAAGTAGTTTGGTTAAAAAATTATTTAAACTTGTCGATTAGAGTTTGTAAGTTTCAGGCGAATAGAGGTTAAAAAGTAGGAAGTTGGCTTTCTCAGGTCATATGATAAATCTAGTATAATCTATTGCATCAACTACTTATAATCATAATCAAACACAAGGAGAGGAATGGTGGACCACACAAATCACGGATTGACAATGTCTCAAAATGGACCAATCTATCATAAAAGGATATTTCCATGAAAATACTGGATACCGAATATTGTACCAAAAGATTGAGGATCTGTATTGAAGTTACAGAAGAAGGTTCTAATGTCACATCAAGTTAATAATGAACCGTAATTCTCTACTAATACCCATATCACAAAGTTCATGCTCCTAATCAATTATAGATGGGATTCATGTCGCAAAAATCCTCCCTTCTACTTAGAATTTAGATCGATCATATTATACCACACATAAATTTCTGTTCATTACAAAGATGTATGTCCAATTTCGAAGAATGGGTAATTATGCATTTAAGGTAACTTTTCAAAAATGGTCGGAAAAGAAAACGTTTTTTTTTTTTCAATTTTAACCCAATTAGAGAGGTTTAGAAACGTTATTACGGCCATGTCTCTATTGCGTATGTATAACCGTCCATCATGGACCAATAACGGCCAATAAAAAAGCGAGTTTAAAAAACAATTTAGATTTTTACCCTAAAATACATATTTAACAAATGGATCCCTGATTATTAATTTTAAATAATCTTTTTGAGTGAGAAAATCTCTAGAGATCTATGGCGTACGGGAGGACTAAAGAACTAAAGAGGAAAAGATAATTATCATAACACGTTCATACCTAGCGTATATTCACAAATAATCTCAAGGTAGCAAATAAATAACAACTATTTTAAAACACTGGCAAGTGGCAAGGAGAATTCATTTTTCTTCACATTTCCACAAACACTTTGTAATTAAAATGTATTATTAACAAGCAAAAAATCCATTTTAATAAATTGCAATTGAAAATAATACCAAATAACCAGATTTTATATCATTTTAGCACATTTGCGAGAAGGAAGTTCAAAGATAGTAAGCAACGTTGTCAAATATTTGTGTTACCCACAAATATAAAAATACCCGCTATATTTTACAAATCTGAAACCCGCAATATTTGCTAATAATAATTTATAGACCTCACTCTAACTCGTGTTAATCAGTATGCAATTTGCTCATTATAGAATAAAAATAATTGACTCTGGCAGTTTGTTTAAATGTTCGAAAACAAATCTATTAAATCTATAGGCGACAAAGACTGGGTTTTTCGATCTCAACCCCCCATCGTGGAATCTTGAATTTTTATCAAAGATCTAGAATTTGAA
>CM022882.1:7077164-7104075 GCA_012654025.1 Pachypsylla venusta | reverse complement strand
AAAAATCGAATAAAAAAAATCCGTTTGTCCGCCGCGCCGTACGCCGTGATGGGCACTTTTGCCACTTAGCGTTGACCGATTTGGATGGAATTTGGTATATAGGTCCAATCAGGGCTCTAATTGGAAAAGGCACAATTCTAAAAGGAGAATGGTAAGAGCTAGAGATTTGAAATTTTGTGTGTATGTCATATTTGGGGTCTCTGTTAGCTTCGAAACTTTTTGGTTCAATCAAATATAACTACCGCTGACATTAATCCTGTCTAAAAAGAGAATGGTAAGAGCCAGAGACTTCAAATTTAGTAGGTATGTCAAATTTAGGGTCTAATTATGCCCCATATTTGGAATCGTCACGAGAACTCCCCCCTCAATTTTTTGCCCCCCCATTTTTGGGGGGGGGGCAAAAAAAGATATATTATTTTTTTCCAAAAAAATAATAAACCCATGTGTCACATTGGCAGAGTTTTTGTTCTGGCTCCAAAAAGTGGACTACTTAGACAGCGGGGGGATGGAGGGGGCCCCGCTCTGTGAAAGTGCTACGGGCCCCGCGGAAGGTTAATTCGGCCCCGGCTTTTACCACCTAATAATGATGACAGTGTTGCAATTTTTCGTGAAATCCCCTTCTTCAAAGGCTTCCCCTTAGTTTTCCAAAGTTTATGTTCACCTGTTTCTCCTATAAAACATTGCGTTAGGTAATATGGCTTCGTTGAAATTTGAGAGGAATTTAAAAATTGTAATTGTACACTGTAAAATGAGGGCGAAAAGAAACCTAGATAGATACACTGACGTACCTATGGGATCGCATTGGCCGATTATAGGGGGCTACGGCAGGCCAAAAACGATTCCTTTTTTTTTTTTAAAAAAAGATAGAGACTCGTAAATTAAGTGAATCCACGCCTAATAGGGACTCGTATATTCAGTGAATCCACGCCTGGTAGAGAATCGTATATTAAATGAATTCGCGCCTGATAGACTCGTATATTAAGTGAATCCGCGCCTGATAGAGACTCGTATATTAAGTGAATCCGCGCCTAATAGGGACTCGAAAATTAAGTGAATTCGCGCCTGATAGAGACTCGTATATTAAGTGAATTCGCGTCTAAAAGGGACTCGTATATTAAGTGAATCCGCTGATGATAGTCTCGTATATTAAGTGAATCCGCGCCTGATAGAGACTCGTATATTAAGGAAACCCGCGCCTGATAGGGACTCGTATATTATGTGAGACATAGATATTTTTTTCGACAGTAAAAACGTAAACTAAACAGAGAGAGAGAGAGCTTAGGGATTAATCTAAGCTCTAGATAGCTCAGTGGTTTATAACTTTACTAGCTGTTTGCCCCTGCTTCGCTACGGTTACGAAATTCAACACTAATTTCGAGATGGCGACTTATCGTCGTACAAAAAGACAAACAGACAAAATATACAATTCAATTCAATAGTGGCATCATCGTGTTCGATAATAGCCAGATGTATGAGATAGCAGCTCTCGATAAGTTATAGATAGGTCTACTGCTAATTTTGGTTTATTATTATCAATAATAAACCTTTGGAATCGTCACGGAAAAAAAAAAAATACTCCCCCCCTCTTTAATTGTCATCATATACATTTTGTCTTGGGGGCTGATAATTGCCATGGGCCCCCAGAACCATGACAATCACTGTAATATGATTACGTCAGTAACACAAAAGGTACAAACATAATGACATTACAGAGTTGCTTTCTGTGTTATTTTACCCCATCAGCTCAGGTGGACTCGGCCCGTGCGGATGACACCCTCAAGTAACTTCTTACAATCTCAAGTATGATTTACTTTTCCTGATGGAAAGTTAGCAACTCATAAATGAATTGGAAGAAATTACGCCTTCGGTAAATACGCAAGCAAAAGAAAAATGGACGTATTGAAACGAGACTTCACATCGTTCGACCCATGCGCTCTAAATTGGCCGTGTTTAGTACTATAGAGAGAGCCTTTCAGAACAATTTGTATTTTTATCATTTAGGTACCAAGTACTTATTCCTCATTCATATTAGTTGACAACAGCAATCTTCCAGGTCTAGTGGGTATCACCAGGCCGGACGAGGGGGAGGGTGGAATGGGGGAATCCCCCCTGGCCCCGGATTTCCAAAGAGGCCCGATGAGGAAATTATCATAATGAATTTTTTTTTTCTTCTGAATAATAAATAAATCAACTTAAAAGTTTTGAAAAATTTTCAAACACACAAAATCAGAAGTTTAGCTATAGTGGGCTAATAATTATGGGACAATGGCTATTGCAGGACACTGATTTTAAAATATGGTGCGACCTTTCAGCTTGTACAGCAATCATAAATATTGGTATATTTTGTAAACATTAACATCTAATAATCGAATTATGTGTTGCCTCACAAGTCACAAGTCTGTTTGGTAAACACGCTATATAATATTGCTCTCACAAGTCTGTTTGGTAAACACCAAGCTATATAATATTGCTCTCACAAGTCTGTTTGGTAAACACTAAGCTATATAATATTGCTCTCACAAGTCTGTTTGATAAACACCAAGCTATATAATATTGCTCTCACAAGTCTGTTTGGTAAACAGTAAGCTATATAATATTGCTCTTAGAAATCTGTTTGGTAAACACCAAGCTATATAATATTGCTCTCACAAGTCTGTTTGGTAAACACTAAGCTATATAATATTGTTCTCACAAGTCTGTTTGTTAAACACCAAGCTATATAATATTGCTCTCACAAGTCTGTTTGGTAAACACTAAGCTATATAATATTGCTCTTAGAAATCTGTTTGGTAAACACTAAGCTATATAATATTGCTCTCACAAGTCTGTTTGGTAAACACTAAGCTATATAATATTGCTCTCACAAGTTTGTTTGGTAAACACTAAGCTATATAATATTGCTCTCACAAGTCTGTTTGATAAACACACAAATATCGACTTAGTTTGTTTTTGCAGTTCAAGTCTTATCTATTAGAGAGATGGATAGGATTTTTATTCAGCAGATTGGAAAAAATAGGAACAATAATTTTGTGTGGGGGNGAATAATAATTTTGTGGGGGGGGGGGGGGGGGATAATACTAATGTATAGAAAATATACGTAGGGATATAATGTGACATAAACGCTACTCAGTGCACAAGAAAAGTACATGGAAACACCGGAAGATCTTCATATTGAAAGCAGATAGATTATTGCTGCGACCTTTATAAATAAAGGTCGCAGCAATAATTGTAGTATCAATAGAGAAGTACAACTAGTTTAATAATGGCTGCAGTAGCTCAGTTCGTTGAGGCGGAGGATTCGTAACCAGGAGGCTGTTGGTTCGAATATAACTCCATCCCCGCCGCTGGTCACCATAGATCTGAATAGGTAAAGGTCGTAGTGATAATTGAAGTTTCAATAGAGATCTACAACCAGTTTAATAATGGCTGCAGTAGCTCAGTTTGTTGAGGCGGAGGATTCGTAAACAGGAGGCTGTTGGTTCGAATCTGTATTGTGGATGGTCCTTAAAGAATTTTTTTGTTTGTTTACTAAGTCTTTTCCCACTCAAGTGTGGGGTCAACATTTCTCGTCAGTCTCCGCCATTCCGCTCTAGATTGGGCTATTTCAATATTCACTTCTTTTTCTTTCAGGTATTGTTCAATATTATCCATCCACCTTTTCTTTGGTCTTCCTTTATTTCGCTTTCCCCCAACATTCATTTTTCTCACCACCTTCCCAATATAATCATCATCTCTCCTTTCCACATGTCCTAACCACTCTAATCTTCTTTCTTGTATTTTCTTTGATATCTCCGTCACTTTAATATAATCATCATCTCTCCTTTCCACATGTCCTAACCACTGTAATCTTCTTTCTTGTATTTTCTTTGATATCTCCGTCACTTTAACTGTATTCCTGATGTAAGTATTTCTTATTTTATCCCTCCGAGTAACTCCGCACATCCATCTCAACATTTTCATTTCCGTTAAAATCAATTTGCCTTCCTGGTTTTTCTTTATCGGCCATGTGTCTTTTTTTAAGAAACATAAGCCATTAAAGAAATTATTTAATACTTTCGACTAAAAACGCTTGTGTTCTATAAAAGGACTCGTGAATGTCTGATTTATAAACATTCACGATAACATATCTTTGAAACATAACATATAATAAATAAAACATATAAAAACATTACCTACCATATAATATTATTTCCTTCAAAGGATAAATATTTAGGTTTGTGGATAATACTTTTTAAGGGCCTCCGATGTTATAGGACTCGAATCAAAATAATAAATAATGGCTTATGATAGTTGCGACACTGCTTGTTCGTTTGATAAGATTTTATAGGAAAAATATGATGCAAACATGAAAAGACATTTTTCACGAGAAAACCATTAGGGATAGATTGATAGACAGACTGAGAGAAAGAGAGAGAGAAAAAGAGATCCAGAGAGAGAGAGAGAGAAAGAGAGAGAGAGAGAGAGAAAGAGAGAGAGAGAGAGAAACGCACAGAGAGAGAAAGAGATAGAGAGCGAGAGAGAGANTTAAGCAGGTGAAGGTTGTTGTAATTTGTCAGGTGTGATAAATACCGCTCTCCCTACTTCATTAAAACTCCTTTCAATTTTCTTTAAAGTTAGTTTGTTCATCCCACGACAACTCTCGAACGCCTTGTCTGATTTTGATGAAACTTGTTATACACTCATTACGTTCATGTAATTACCAGATTAGTAATTATTTGGTCACCCGGGACCTTAGTTGTTTGGTCACCCAGGGTCTTAGTTGGTTGGCCACCCGGGCCTTAGTTATTTGGTCACCCGGGGCCTTAGTTATGTGATCAACCTGGGCCTTAGTTATGTGGTCACCCGGGGCCTTAGTTATTTGTCACCCGGGGCCTTATTTATTTGGTCACGCCGGGCCTTAGTTATTTGATCAAACGGGGCCTTAGTTGTTTTGTCACCCGGGATCTTAGTTATTTGGCCACGCGGGGCCTTAGTTATTTGATCAAACGGGGCCTTAGTTGTTTTGTCACCCGGGATCTTAGTTATTTGGCCACCCGGGACCTTAGTTGTTTCGTCATCCGCGGTCTTAGGTATTTGGTCACCCAAGGCCTTAGTTGTTTGGTCACCCGGGGCCTTAGTTATTTGGACATGCGGGGCCTTAATTATTTGGTCACCCTGGGCCTTTGTTATTTGGTCATTCGGGGCCTTAGCAGGCCCGGATCAAGCATGCGCGGGGCCCTTGGCACATTTGGGCACGGGGCCCCTAAAATGAATGTTTTGAAGAAAAAATAAAAAATACATATAGCATGCTAAAATGTACAAAAGTCTACATAATTGTGAACGTTAGTGAATCCATTTTTGACCCTGGTATACATCCCAAAATACACTTGTATATGTATATGTCAGTTTCAAATTTTCCCGCCCCTCCCAACCTTTAAATTTCGATACCCTAGTTCACAATTTTCTTTTTGATTTGTGCACTTTCACCCTAATTACACCACCTTTTTTGGGTGCTTGTTTATATCAATTTTACTCACGAAATGCAAAATGACATTTTTAGTTGAAATCGATTCTTTCTATGGCGTTTTTTGCCGCTTTTTAGCGATTTTCACGAGTCTGGCATAAATAGAAAACGGTGAGAGCTAAAGATTGAAATTCGGTGCCTATTCATAGTAATTTTATGAATGGAGTATCTAATAAGGGGTGAAATATTTTATTATATGTTGAAATATTTGTATGAACCTAATAGGATTAATTATATAAATATGAATTATTTTAATTTCTGTAATACCGACATAAAAAAAATTTGCCAAAATTTGCGCCCCTAAAATGTGCCACTCTAGGCTTTAGCCTACTTAGCCTATTGGTAAATCCAGCACTGGTGTATGTATGTTTGTTTGTTACGCCATGCAAGCCACATTTTTCATCCGATTTCGACGAAATTTGGTATACATATTTAGTACATGAAGGAAATTTGCTATATAGTTTTTGGGGGCCCAATATTGTGTTTTTTGAAAATGATTTTTATCTTTTTAGCGGTTTGTTGTAGAAACGTATAAATTTTGATATGTTATAGCTTAGGGCTTTTCGATTTTGTGTTTTTTAAGAGTGATTTTTATCTTTTTACCGGTTTGTGTAGAAACGTAAAGTTTCAATTGGTTACATCGATTTTTTTTAAAAATGATTTTTATGTTTTTAGCGGTTTTAAGGCCTTTTCGAATTTGAAAAATTAACGGGACCGGGGGCCTAAATATTTTGTTTTTTGAAAACGATTTTTTAAAATCTGATTAAGATATTTTTTTCTATAAATGACTACAACACTAACGTGAACCGCTGATCATCTTGATCCACTAGTAGATATACTTACAACTCAATTTATTCATTACATATTATGATAACCATTCTACAAATATTTAAAAACGGTTTATTGATAATAGTTACCTATATCATAATTTCACTAGAGTATACACTACCTACTAATAATAGGTTTACACGAATTATATCTGGCCGCGGTGCCTGGTAATCTTGATTTACCTGTATATTCCAACCTTTAAAAACCAAAATTTGAGCGTTCTCCAGGCACCTTAAAGACACGACTATTCTGACTTTTTAGTATTTTCTAAATTTTATTTTTTTAGAACTTGTAACTCTGGAATGACTGGCCATACCTTTGCAGAAAATGTTTTAAAATAAGAACTAAACAGCCACCTAAGTCTCGCTATGAATTGATATGTTATCACGAAAAAATTTAAGATATCGGACCGTGACTGTCCGATTTTGGAGAAGAAATTATAAATCCGGCCGTAACTCAAAAACGGCTTGACATATAGTTCTGATATGTCAAGCTGTTTTTTTTTTATTTTTTATTATTTTTTTCTGAATCCAGGAATACCTAGTGTAAGCTTGGTCAAAAACTCATAATACCTAGTGTAAGTTGCCCAAAGCGCGGGGCCCCCTAAAGCGCGGGGCCCTTGGCATTTGCCAAAAATGCCTTATGGTAATCCGGTATTGGGCCTTAGTTATTAGGAAACTTTATTACACGAGTTTTGAACCGAACACTTAAGATTTTTCGTTAATTTTCTGATTGTATTTGTTAATTTTCTGTCTCTCTCTCTCTCTCTCTCTCTCGAACGTCTTGTCCGAATTTGATTAAATTCATGGGCTTAGCTAATTAAACTGAGTGAGGTCACTGAACAACAAGTAAGAAAAGTAATTGTTAAGTCCTACATGTTATGAGTGTCCTACATTACGTTTAAATGTTCGGAAATATTTTAAAGCCCATAAAACTGTCAAAGGGGCTAAAGGGGTATTACTACAAGTCCATAAAATATATACCGAGGTAATAAAACTTTTACATTCACAGCAGGGAGTCAAACTTTCTCAAGTTGGGTTTACCAGTTTGTGTAGGGGAAAACTTTCATGTTAAAAGATAAAGTTTGAGTTTGGAGGGACAAATGTACATACTCCAATATTCATGACAAATGTACATACTCCAAATTAGGAAAACCATATTAGAACTCCTCCCCCCTATTTGGGCGAGGTATTTTTTGGGATTCGATTCTAAAGGTTTTTGTATAAACCATTAGACTAATAAAGCTAAATGAAAGGTATTAATTTTAATTCTTTATTAATTCGTTACACATTTTATTTTAATGTGATGACTGTATAAAATTTGAATGTACAGACTTATTGAAAAACGCCAATAAAATCAATAATAAATAGGAGAATTATTTTAAAAATGTTAAAAGGTTTTTTTTTAAAAAAAAAAATGCATACTCCAATATTCATGACAAATGTACATACTCCAATATTCATGTCAAAAATGTACATGCTCCAATATTCATCTTTTTTTAAATTTTTTTTTGCTTAACGTCTCTTTAACATCTATTGGTCATACAGGACCCACATTGACCTAACCCAGCCTGGGCTTGGCCGGAAAAATAATCAGTATCACGAACCCACGTGAACATTCACGTGGGATAACCTCGCTGGATGTTGCTTAACTTCAATGATCTAACGGGAAATGGTTGTATTCAACGTGCCATAGATGTCTGGCTTCTCATACTCGTATCTATCTGTGTAGCTACCCTTTTCCTCTATACAACATATTAACATGTAATTTCCGTTTAATTTTCACATTCAATATAAAAATATTATTTATTCCGATAAGGGTTGTCGAAGGTTTGGAGGTGACGTCTAGGTACTAAGAGGGTAAACAGGTCCTGCATGGGGGAATAAGAATCAACGACGGCAGGCCTGTATCCAGGATTTTATTTCGGGGGGGGGGTCATATAAAGGAAGTTTTACCATAAAGGGATTATAGGAAAAATCAAACCTTTTCAAAAATTGGGGTGGGGTGGGAGGTGGATCCCTTAAAAGCCTGTCCTGGATACGGCCATGAAAGAGGGTAAGTCTTATATGAGGGGGACGCAGACATCATTAGGGTCGGATTAAAAACTCGTAAAGCTCGTGGTAAACAGAGCGAGGCCTTTTAAGTTGGTAAAAATACGTGAGTACTAAAAATATGTTTCTAGGCGAAAAACACAAGCGTCAATGGAGTTGTAAATTTCCTAATTTCTCCTGTACTACTCCGGACTCCCCCTCCCTTTTTTCTTACATAAAAAGCAAATTACAAGTTTAGCGCGGTGCTTAAAGTCTGACGTCGATATCACAGCTAAGAAAAGAACCTATATGAAAGCCCTGCAGATTCTGACATCTTTTTTCTTTCGCTTAACGTCTCTTTAACATCTATTGAGTCATTCAAGACGGGGGTTTCACCCTCCATTCGCTGGAAACTTGTAAACCAGCTACCCACATTGACCTCACTCAACCTGGGTTGGGCCGGAAAAATAGTCAGCATCACAAGGGCGCGGACCCACGTAGACACCCACATGGTACAACCCCGCTGGACGTTTCTNAGGCTACTTTTGGGGTTGAAACTATAAACGGCCATGCCTCTAAGGCGCCAAGCGAAGCGGGCGTATCCTGCTAGTAATCTATAATTTTAAAACTCAATATNAAAATAATCTATAATTTTAAAACTCAGTATAACGATAAGTGTGTGTGTGTGTGTGTGTATCACTAATTGTTTAGCCAAAACGGTAAGAGATATCGAAAAATTGATGAGAATGGACCCTTTCCCCAAACCATAGGCCTAAACACCAGAAAAAATATCAGAATTAAAAAATGTAGAACCGTTTTCGGGTTACGGCCGATTTTTCGATTTTTGTAAGGGGAATCAGAGAATACTATTAGCTTCCGATTTTTAGATTCATAGAATACTATTAGCAGGGAAAAGACTATTCCTCTAAAGCGCCAAGCTAATATAGGCCGTAGCAAAGCACGGGCGTAACAGCTAGTATAAAATATGGAGGTTTGTAGGTACCTACGTATATGTACAGAATAATACAACTTCCACGCCTCCCAAACCCCTCCATAATTGATGGGAATGGATCTAGTTTCATAAAATGTGACCACTTCTTTTTCTCCCCCACTAATGAGTTTTCTGTTGTATTTAGGTAAATGGGGGGAATATGGCGCACCTACTTAAGATTTGATTTTATTTGAAGAAGAATAATAAATCATAAAGTAGCAAGTTTATGAGATATTAAATATGTTGTTTCCAAATATTTTTATTTGAAGAAGGATAATAACTCATAAAGTAACAAGATAACGTTTAGAAACTCTACAAGTAACCGCTTGGATTTAACGCTGAACTATAAACAACAGAATAATAACTCTACAAGTAACCGCTTGGATTTAACACTGGACTGTAAACAAAACAGAACATTAACTGTACAAGTAACCGCTTGGATTTAACGCTGGACTGTAAACAACAGAACATTTACTGTACAAGTAACCGCTTGGATTTAACGCTGGACTGTAAACAACAGAACATTAACTCTACAAGAGACCGCTTGGATTTAACGCTGGACTGTAAACAACAGAACATTAACTCTACAAGTAACCGCTTGGATTTAAGCCTGAACTGTAAACAACAGAAAAATAACTCTACAATTTAACGCTGGATTAGACCGAAAATTAAATTAACAACGACAGATATTTTATATTAAGATGCGCAATATTACCTTGCCGCGCAATATTGCCCAAACTTGCCCTACTCACTTGCTTTTAACACCAAAAAATATTGCATAACTTTTCATTATTTTCGTTTCAGTGAACACAGAATTTTACTTTAATAAAAGTATATATCCCGTCACTTTCCCGTTGTCCACAAAATTTTCCGTCAAAATATGCATAAAAGTTATTTATGCATAAAAGTAATGAGATCTATACTCGTCATAGGCGGTTCTAGCCTGAAATTTTGGGGGGTATATAGGTAACTCATATTTTTTGTCTTTTTCATTAGTAATCAGGTAGATAATATACCTAGTTGTACTGTTAATTTTTATTACTATATAATCACCTCATTATTATTTTACTTCAGATAGTACCATCCCAATTTAACCAAAAAAATTTCTATAAAAAAAGAAGAAAGTATTGTAATTGGCTGTAATTTTTGATGTCGAGTTTTCAATGCCAAAACACGTTTTGTAGTCCCCAGAGCGGAAATACAATTATATATTACACTTCATCCTAAGATGTATTTTTCTAATTCTTATATGAAATTAATATGAATTGTCACCAAATTTCAAGTTCTAGCTCTTTCCATTCTGGTTTTAGGCGGAACCGCTAATTAGCGGCCAACAATATATTACACTTCAACCTACGTTGTATTCTTCAATTTCTTGTTTGAAATTGATATGAATAGGCACAAAATTTCAAGTTCTATCTCTTTCCATTCTGGTTTTAGGCAGAACCGCCAAAAAAGCGGCATAAAACTGCCAATGGAATATTCGATTTCCACCAAAAGCTTATTTTCCGTTGATGGCACAAAACTGACATTCATACCAAATTTCAAGTCTCCGGCACTTGCCGTTCTTGAGATATCTTGTTCACAGACAGACAGGCGGACCAATGACTGAAACTCGAGATTTGGGATGTGGGGAAACATGTTTTGACATTGAAAACTCGACATCGAAAATTTCAGCCCATAACAATATTTTCCTTTTTATAGGATAAGGAAAGTAAAAAAAATCATTAAAACCGCCTATACAACTCGTACGTAGTTTTAACTTCTAGATTTCTTTTTGTCTGTTCGTTCTACGATAATTTTTCCGATTTTGATGAAAATATTTATAGAACAATTTCCATGTGATTTCAGGTTTTATCAGATTCGTACATCATTGAGATGTTCTACAAAGTTTCCAATTAAAATTGAAGTTAGTGCCGCCAAAACTGCAAGTAAGTCTGTTTGCCCTTTTTTGAAAAAAAAAAAAAATTGCCACGTGGTTGGTTTGCAACAACTCACCATGAGTTGTTGGTACTTGAGAATCCTTACGGTGCAGTAGCTTCTCCTTGCTTCTGCATGGAAAGGATATCGTTTCCGACCCTTTCATTAGTTATCTTTTACGACTGGCATGAAATTGGGTGCCTTGGCAGTGTTCTTTTTAAGTCCCCCTATCCACAGGGGACTAGGGAAAGGATCTGTTAAACGAAAAAGAATCTTACAAAATCTTAACATTATGTAAGGATAAAGCGAGTTTTTCTTCTCCACACCAACTGAAGAAAAAAACTTATAAATTGGTACCAAACCTTCTCAACGTTTTTTTGGCGCTGGCTTATAGCCCAGGAATTTTAGAAAATGGTTTAAAAAATATTAAAAATGATACTAGTTCTAATTCTAAATTTTAACGAAAAATGTGACATAAGGCCTCCCATAAATTGTTTTGTATATATCTCCAGAATGGTTTACTTTATCGATTTTTTTAATTTGCCACAGATTAAGTCCATAAATTGTTTCGTATATGTCTGATGAAAAATGAAAAAAATCTTCATTTCCTGGACTATAGTTATATCTCGAAAACGGTCCCGAGATACGACAACTCATCTGGTAGAAAATGTAATTGTCGTTCAATTAATTCCTATAAAAAAAGTCGTTGGAATTAACCGTTCTCGAGATATTTACAAAAAAAGTTAAAACTTAAAATGGCGGACGGTTCTAAAACAAAATTTAAAACTAGGTATATCATTGAATGGTTCATTCATTGCATAAAATGCGCGGACTAAAAAAGTTCAATTTTGGCAGCGTGTAAACGGTCGCATTAAAAAAAAAAAAAAAATGGCGGACCGTTCTAAAATAGAATTTAAAACTATATCATTCGATGGTTCATTCATTGCTTAAAACGCCCGGGCTAAAAAAGTTCAATTTTGGTAGCATGTAAACGGTCGCATTAAAAAAAACATGGCAGACTGTTCTAAAACAAAATTTAAAACTATATTATTCAATGGTTCATTCATTGCCTAAAACGCCCGGGCTAAAAAAAGTTCAATTTTGGTAGCGTGAAAACGGTCGCATTGAAGAAAAAAAAATGACGGACATTTCCGTTACTTTCTTGCTTCGAGACATTTTATAGTAATGATGATGATGGAGTTTGAACATTTTCAGCACAATTTCGAACTATATCGTTTAATGTTTTTTTTTCATTTCTAAAATTTCCGGACCTTTTAGTCATACAAATCATTTTTTAACTGGCTTAACGTCTCTTTAACATCTATTGGTCATTAGACACTGGTGTTTTACCCTCCATTCGCCGGAAATTTTGCAAAGTAGCTACCCACATTAATTTCACCTAGCCTGGGTAGGGCGGGAAAAATAGACACTATCACGAGGGCGAGAACCCACATGGAACAACTTCGCTGGATGAAGCTTAACTTCAGTGATTAAAAGGGATTTTCTAATTTTCAGAAAACAAAACTGAATCCAATCCTGCCGTAGTTATTAATGACGTAGCCATTAGCAGAACGTTTCAAATATTGTACCGTAACGAAGAAGTGAAACTTGACGATGTGTTCATATTTCGTGTTCTACTGAACTGACATAGCCATTAGCAGAACGTTTCAAATATTGTATCGCAACGAAGAAGTGAAACTTGACGATATGTTCATATTTCGTGTTCATATGTTACTGGAAAGTAATAAGGTGAGTACACATTGAATTCAATAGCTCCTCCTTAGATCAGCTGACTGAACTGACATAACCATTAGCAGAACGTTTCAAATATTGTATCGTAACGAAGAAGTGAAACTTGACGATGTGTTCATATGTTACTGGAAAGTAATAAGGTGAGTACACATTGAATTGTGTTCATATGATACTGGAAAGTAATAAGGTGAGTACACATTGAATACAATAGCTCCTCCTTAGATCGAACCTAACCTCAAAAGTGTCTTAGTTCTAATTTGACTGGA
Source organism: Pachypsylla venusta (assembly GCA_012654025.1). Taxonomy (NCBI): domain Eukaryota; kingdom Metazoa; phylum Arthropoda; class Insecta; order Hemiptera; family Aphalaridae; genus Pachypsylla; species Pachypsylla venusta. Next base: position 7,090,785 of record CM022882.1, on the reverse strand, counting down.
CTATAATCAGGGCCGGCTATACCATATAGGCGAACTAGGCAACCGCCTAGGGCGGCAAAATCAAAATGGAATTTTATTTTCAGCGGGATTTACATTCTTGATTGAAAAATTCTAATTAAAATTGTGTGGATTTAACAAAAAGGTTTAGTTTTTCTGTTGTATGAATAATTGCAGTCCAGTCAACTTAGAACTATTCTTTCTTATTATTTCAGATTGAAGAATCCATAGAGAACGCACAATATACGCTTGTATCTGAACTATGGTTTACAGAATATGAATCTAATCTCAATATCATACAGTGTGTCTGTCTCAGTTCTAATTTGACTGGACTATAATAAATAATTATAGTCCAGCCAACTTAGAACTATTCGTTCTTATTATTTCAGATTGAAGAATCCATAGAGAACACACAATATACGCTTGTATCTGAACTATGGTTTACAGAATATGAATCGAATCTCAATATCATACAGTGCGTTTCACATCGTACTTTACATATTAATTTCAATACAATTAAAGGATTACATTATCACATACCCATCCTGTATGATTATTTTCATTTATCGTCAACCAGTATGACAGTACACGCGTGTCTTGTATCATTACATGAGCCTTATATTAAAAAAACTATATTAAATTATATACAGGTAAATATATACAGTGTGTTTACTTTCTAACTGTCCTATAGGTATTAGCAGGGACGTAGCTGGGGAGGGGGGAACGGGGCCCCCTTTCAATTTGAGACCAGTATCCACCCCTGATTGTACCCGTATGGATGTTACCTACGGGGTCAAGTACATCCTGAGACACAAAATAAGAAAATAAGGAAGGAGCTATCTTATAGCAATATTATCAAAAGTATACCTATTGAAGTTTGGAACGTCAACAATATTCTTGTATCCTTGTTAGTGTTTACATTAGAGTTCCAATTCACTGTCGAGCCAACAGTGTGATTTGACTTCCAAAAACGTTGTGTGTCGAATGATTTGACGTCCTAAAACGTTAATTGTGTTTGACTGAAACGTAAAGAGAGAACTTCAGAACGTTCCATAATTTAAAGTCAGTTAAAATATAGTTATATGATGAGAAGTCAAGAACAATAATGATTTTATTCAAGAACACTAATGTTTTTACTCAAGAACAGTAATGTTTTTATATAAATAATTTTTAAAGTGCATCAAGATTCCGGCCCAACCCAGGCTGGGTGAGGTCAATGTGGGTAGCAAGGTTTGCAAGTTTCCAGCGAATGGAGGGTGAACCCTCGTCTAGAATGATCAATAGATGTTAAAGAGACGTTAAGTCGAAAAAAATTTTTTTAAAAAAAAGATTCAAGAAGCTGGCCAGTCATCACAAGAAGCTATCACAAAAGCTTTATCTAAACTATTCCCTTTTTATTCCTGTTTCTTGTAACCGCTCCCACACGAATATCTTTGTGGCCTCAACTCTTGAAATAATAGTTGGAAATAAAATAATTCTTAATTCTTCCCACAGGGATGTACACCAAAACCGAACAAATCTCGGCAAAAATTTTATCATAAAACCAATCACAGTTACAATGGCGACTCTTATCACCAGAATGTTAGTCAACCAAATCTCCATTGCTACAAAGAAGTGATAAACATATTGAAGAACACCAAACTCTATTTATACAATATTATTGATCAATATATTGAACTGATGGCGAATAAAAACCAATATCAGTTCACCAGTTCACAGGTAAAAAAAATGACCCTTAGTCAACCAAATCTCCATTGCTACAAAGAAGTGATAAACATATTGAAGAACACCAAACTCTATTTATACAATATTATTGATCAATATATTGAACTGATGGCGAACAAAAACCAATATCAGTTCACCAGTTCACAGGTAAAAAAAATGACCCTTAGTCAACCAAATCTCCATTGCTACAAAGAAGTGATAAACATATTGAAGAACACCAAACTCNTTCAATGTCATTATTTTCCTTGTACGGAAACATCTTCCAATTAGAGCAGAGAAACACACATTATGTGTGTGTGAGAAAATTCCTGGATAGAAAAGTGAGAAAAAAGGAAATATTTTTCACCTTTCTCGATTATTTGCTTACTCCAAAATGTAGGGAGCATTGCGATTCTGTCATAGAATATTACAAAATTATTCAGATAAAAAAAAAATTTCATTTTGATTTTTCAGTTTCGTCAAAACAATTGTATGGATGATGGGGACCAATGTGATATCGCTCAATCTTGTGCTCAATTAATTTTACTCTGGCAAAAATTTATCGACGCTTTTTGTTTAAAAGAACCAATTCAAGAATATTTGGCAACTTATCACCATCAACTCAGGGTGAGACACTGAGGGAGGGTGGGGAAAGATAGAAAGAGAAAGAGGGAGAGATAGAGAGGGAAAGAGAAAGATGTAGGGAGAGGGAAAGAGAGGGAGGGAGGGAGCACCTGTAAGGAAATTATATTAAACATGTAAAGTCTCATTAGTTTTTCAATTGTTCAGGTTTATTATTGAAAATAATATAATTTTCCAGTTTATTATTGAAAATAATACAATTTTTCAGGTTTATTATTTGAAATTTATATGATTTTCAGGTTTATTATTGAGAATTTATATTATTTTCAGGTTTATTATTGGAAATCATGTAATTTTCAGGTTTATTATTGAAAATTTATATTATTTTCTGGTTTATTATTAAAAATCATACAATTTTCCGGTTTATTATTGAAAATAATATAATTTTCAGGTTTATTGTTGGAAATAATATCATTTTCAGGTTTATTATTGAAAATAATATAATTTTCAGGTTTATTATTGAAAATAATATAATTTTTAATAATAAACTTGAACCTTTAATTGAAACGTGTGGCATCATTCCGAAACTGCTGAATTTCGACCAAAAGCAACTGCTCATATCTCAATCTTTATTTGTGAGTTTTTTTTTTAAACCTCAAAACCGTATTGATGCCTCAATATTTATTTTCTGGGGACTCCCAAACGTGTTTTGCATTGAAAACTCGACATCGAAAATTTTACAGCTCACAAAAATATGCAAATTCCGTCATGACCCGGCCAACTTGATCTTCAGGTAAATGATGTTTACATTAGGTTTTGGTTTCTAGTTTTAATAATAAATCTTTAGAATCGTCACGAAAAAATGCAAATTACCCCCCACCAATTTTTTTTTATTTTTTCAGCCCACCAAAAAAACTTATACCTACTAGCCCCCCAAAAAACATGGGTTTTTTAATTTAAAATCTCAGATTATTATTGGAAAACACACTTATTAATATACGTATATTTAATTTTTTTTTTTCTGTTTTTTTATAATCAAAAAATGATAATTTTTGAACACACTCCCTCACAATTAAAACCCAAAATATTTCTCTTGTCGTTAATTTCAGGTTAAACGCTTTTCTGAAGGATTTTTTGTGATAGATAACCCTCGACACGCCGCATCCGGTTGTTATGATCTAAATAATCATTACTTACCTGTAGCGGATACAGTACGTCGGTCCCGATATTTGGCACACTTACCCTCGTTGCCAATTCAATGTTTAGAAACAGATGGTGATCATACAACATTGCCAATTATATTTGAAGATCAATACCAAGATGTAATGGAATTTGTAAGAAGAAAATCTTTGGTGGCGTCAGCATCAAGTGGTGAGTAGTAAAGGGTTAATATCAATAATGAGCAGTAAAGGTTAATGTTAGTAATGAGTAGTAAAGGATGAATGTTAGTAATGAGAAGTGAAGGGTTAATGTTAATAATGAGTAGTAAAGGGTTAATGTTAATAATGAGTAGTAAAAGGTTAATGTTAATAATGAGTAGTAAAAGGTTAATGTTAACAATGATTAGTAAAGGGTGAATGTTAATAATGAGTAGTAAAGGGTGAATGTTAATAATGAGTAGTAAAGGGTGAATGTTAACAATGACAGCTGATAATAATGAAAATAATTTGATCACATTTCAGATCCATTCCTGAACAACAATAATTACAAGAAAATTAAAATTCTTAGCAAAGAGGAATGCAGTTGTGGCATAGTAGCCATTTTGGAGTCCCGTTCAATAACTCAAGGTAAGTCAACCACCTGATTTGAGGACTGCAGTTGTGGCATAATAGCCATTTTGGAGTCCCGTTCAATAACTGAAGGTAAGTCAACCACTTGATTTGAGGAATGTAGTTTGGGCATAGTAGTTCAATAACTCAAGGTAAGTCAACCACTCGATTTGAGGAATGTAGTTTGGGCATAGTAGCCATTTTGGAGTCCCGTTCAATAACTCAAGGTAAGCCAACCACGTAATTTGGTAGATGTTTTATAGAAGTTTAGAGTTCAAAGCCAGTGTCTATGGCACGTTGAGTGGTTAAGCGATCGTGTGGTAAACAGAAGGGCATTGGTTAAATCCCAGGCTGAGGCAGGATTTTTTTTATAATTAATATAATCATTAATGTCATTAATTATTCTGCTCCTCATCTTCTGATACTTCCAACTTATCGTCTCCATCTCCAGGTAAATGATTCCATATAATCATTAATGTCATTAATTATTCTGCTCCTCATCTTCTGATACTTCCAACTTATCGTCTCCATCTTCAGGTAAATGATTCCATATAATCATTAATGTCATTAATTATTCTGCTCCTCATCTTCTGATACTTCCAACTTATCGTCTCCATCTCCAGGTAAATAATTCCATACTCATCTTCTGATACTTCCAACTTATCGTCTCCATCTTCAGGTAAAATGAATACCTAAGGTTTGGTGTCTACGTACCTTCAATTTTTTTCTTCCTTTCAGAAAGTGATAATTTTGAACGGGGAGTTCTCAATACAAACAAATTACGATTAAAACTAGAAAAACTAGTTAGACAACAAAAACGAGAACAGAAACGAGAAGAAAAACAAAAGAAATTACAACAACAGCAACAACAACAAGAAAGCAACAAAGATCAATTTTGTCTTCCTCCACCCGAACAATTTCAAGATGTAGAACCATTACCTCCCGAAGATTTCCGAGATTCATCGGAAAACATCGAAAATCATAGACAAATAATATCTCCGAATATTTTCGAACATTGCCGAAATTCATCTGAAAATACTGAAATCTATGCAAATTCATTATCGAAAAATCTCGAACAACATAGTCGAAATTCAGCGGAAAATACCGAGCCTATACGAAATTCATCGGAAAATACTGAACTTATACAAAATTCACCAAAACATCATGAAACTTTAAGAAATTCAACGGAAACAATATTATCAAATGAAATTTTAGTGTCAGAAAATTGTGTTAAAGTGAAACGAGACAATTTAAGTTTGCCGTTAAATGGCCATCACAGCAATTCATCCGCAGCGAAGAATGGATTGAAAGTAAATTCTGAAAGTCAACTTAACTTTCAATGTTTACAACCGGATGAGATAAATTATAACAATGGTGCATTTGATACTTATAAAAAAGAATTAAAATTACAAATTAAATTTACCGGTGTTATGTACAGGTGAGTGTTGATATTGTTTTTATTAAATTTTATTTTTACACTTATAGAGGGTGTTTCAAAAAGTTATGCAAAAAAAAAAAAAAAAAAAAAAAAAAAAAAAAAAAAAAAAAAAAAAAAAANAAAGCAACCACGTATAGTAGAGCTCAAATAAAGGCCACTTTGCTTAATATACCCATATACAGAAATGGACCCCAAGGTTGCTAGGGCCACCCAAAGTCGGCAAGTAAAAATCGAATTATCTTGCGATTGACTTCATTTTTTGCATGACAAGTGGTTTCTTTCTTTGCATAACCTTTTGAAACACCCTGTATAGCCAGCAGTGTCTATAGCAGTGTTGGCGCCAACGTGATGCTGGCTATTTTTCGGGTCATGTGAAGGGAGTTTTACCATATAGGGATTATATGAATTTAAAATAGGAAATTATCAATGTCATACTGATTTTCAAAAGTCCCGAATACGGGGATCTGGAACCGGAGAGGACTGTCTGGCAACCCTTTTCAATTTTTTTTTTTTACAATACCTTTTTTTTAAAACTAGCTATTTTATTGGCCGTCCTGGATCCATTTTGGACGGTTGTACATACGTAAAAGAGGCATGCCGCAAAACCGTTGCCTAACCTCTCTAATTAGGTTAAAAATCTAAACTACAATTCAAAGGGTTGCCAGACACTCCTCCCCGGTTGCAGACCCTGGATACTATCTGAATGTTTCTAATTTCAGTGATACTCAAAATCTTGCCTCCACACTGCCCTACTTTCATATCAGTGATGAATACAGAATATTTTCACCCGAAGGTGCCCATCTTATCGTTTGTGTACATGGACTGGATGGCAATTCTGCTGATTTAAGATTAGTAAAAACCTATTTAGAATTAGGATTACCAGGTGCTAATCTAGAATTTTTAATGTCAGAACGAAATCAGGTGAGAAATTTGATTTTTCTTCTTCTTCAAAAACATTAAGTTGAGAAGATTTTGGGTAGCTGGTTTACAAGTTTCCAGCGAATGGAGGATAAAACCCCGTCTTGAATGACCAATAGATGTTAAAGAGACGTTAAGCCAAATTAAAAAAAGAAAGAAAATAAGATTTATAGTCTGGCTACCATGGGACACGATGATTCCATCCAGGCCCGTATACAGGATTTTATTTCACAGTATTTTAGGGGGGGGGGGTTGGAACCCCTAAAACCCTGTCCATGATGCCTATCGAGAGTAACACCACCGCTACAACAGCAACATTATTTTATTTCAGGGGGACACATTTTCTGATTTCGATTCCATGACTGATCGTTTGGTAAACGAAATCCTTTGTCATATTGAAATGACCGGCGTGTTACCAAAGAAAATTAGTTTTGTAGGTCATTCCCTAGGAAATATTATTATTAGAGCCGCCATATCAAGATCTCATATGAAACATTTACTGCCTCGACTTCATACATTGCTGTCATTATCCGGACCCCATTTGGGTACATTGTATAACAACAGTGGACTGGTCAATATGGGTAAGTGTACCATATGTATATCTTTTCCGTTATTATCTGGACCCCATTTGGGTACCTTGTATAACAACAGTGGACTGGTCAATATGGGTAAGTGTACCATATGCATATCTTTTCAATCATTATCCGGACCACATTTGGGTACATTGTATAACACCAGTGGACTCGTCAATATGGATAAGTGTACCATGTATATCTTTTCCGTCACTATCTGGACCACATTTGGGTACATTGTATAAGGCTATCCTGTAGCCTCCTAACTCCTGCATTAATTTCCTTCGGGAAATTAATGAGCGCCCCCTACAATCATTGCTAAAATGACCCTTATTCTCTTGCCCTGTCGAAACGAAGTTCGGGAACTCACATATAGTCTTTTAATTCATTTCAGGAATGTGGTTTATGCAAAAGTGGAAAAAGTCGTCTTCTCTGTTACAATTAGCGCTCAGAGATAATATGGATTTGCGGAAAACGTTCATGTATAAATTAAGCGAAACTGGACAACTCCATCATTTCAAGCACGTCCTCCTCTGTGCATCAAGTCAAGATAGATATGTGCCAATACATTCAGCAAGGATAGAACTTTGTAAAGCTGCCTACAAAGATACTACTTTGATGGGTAAGATAAGCAATTGATATTATAGTATGTCTCTGAACACCTTATGTTATGTGCCAATACATTCAGCAAGGACAGAACTTTGTAAAGCTGCCTACAAAGATACTACTTCAATGGGTAAGATAAGCAATTGATATTATAGTATGTCTCTGAACACTTTATGTTATGTGCCAATACATTCAGCAAGGACAGAACTTTGTAAAGCTGCCTACAAAGATACTACTTTGATGAGTAAGATAAGCAATTGATATTATAGTATGTCTCTGAACACCTTATGTTATGTGCCAATACATTCAGCAAGGATAGAACTTTGTAAAGATGCCTACAAAGATACTACTTCAATGGGTAAGATAAGCAATTGATATTATAGTATGTCTCTGAACACCTTATGTTATGTGCCAATACATTCAGCAAGGATAGAACTTTGTAAAGCTGCCTACAAAGATACTACTTCAATGGGTAAGAAAAGCAATCGATATTATTGAGTGAAATTCATAGTCTAGATCGGGTCTGCTATCCGCCAGTGGGCTATTTCAGAATAATCTATAGAACTACGAACGTGGTGTCACATGATCGACCTATCAAAATTGTTGTGAACGTTAATGAACCATATATTTGACAAAAAAATCCTAACTTTAATTTGTCTACTGTACAATCGAGACCGATAAAGGCCATATATTTGACAAAAAATTCTAACTTTAATTTGTCTACTGTACAATCGAGACCGATAAAGACCATATATTTGACAAAAAATTCTAACTTTAATTTTGTCTAGGGTACAATCGTTATCGACGAAGGCCATATATTTGACAAAAAAAAAAAAAAAAAAAAAAAAAAAAAAAAAAAANAAAAAAAAAAAATCCATTTCACAAGTTTAATTTTCTATGTCTACAGGTACAATCTATCAAGAAATGCTTCACAATCTCATCGATCCGCTCATCAGAAAGCGAAACGTCACCCTTGTCCGATACGATGTCCACCATGCGTTGCCTAATACTGCCAATTCCCTTATTGGACGGGCTGCTCATATTGCAGTCCTAGATTCCGAACTATTCATAGAAAAATTTTTGGTTGTTACTGGACTGAAATATTTTCGATAACATTTCGCATTCCTAAAATTTACCTCACAATAGAGATTAGTAACTTATTGTATCTTACAGTAGAGATCCGCACCCTGTTGCATCTCACTACAGAGATCCGCAACATGTTGCACCTCATAACAGATATTCGCTCCTTCGGTCACGTTCAAATATACATATCGAAATTTTTGGTTGTCATTGGACTGAGATATTGCATCTTACAATAGAGATCAGCAACCTGATGCATCTCACTACAGAGATCCGCAACCTGTTTCACCTTACAACAGAAATCCGCAACATGTTGCGCTTTACAATAGATATCCGTTCGTTCGGTCACGTTCAAATATACATATCAGAATTGGCCGCCCCAGGAAAATTCTCGGTATTCCGGTGACATGTTAAATACAACAATTCTTGTTAGATCACTCATCATCATCATAGGTTAACAGCCGTGGGTCTGGACAGGCTGCGCCCGATTCTCTTGGCGTCTTAGAGGCTAACCATTCCCGTGCTAATAATATTTTATGTTTTCTTATACTAAAACGGGAAAATCAGTCGTAACTCGAAAACAGTTGGAGAGTTTTGAATTTTGATATTTTTTTTTTTTTTGCCTATGGTTATTCCAGGAGGGGGGCATTCCTATTATGCAGTGGTTTACGTATCAGGAACCTAACCTTTATCGCTCCCTGCACACCAGGTGTTCCCAAAGTTTTTGGTACTGCGCCTCCTTTTCTTGAAATAAAACCCACGCCCCCCTTCACTTTACATTATAAATTATGAATGGGTATGGCTGTTGTTGAATTCTATCTCATGCAAATTGCTGAATGCTATCTCATTCAAAACCCTAATGTGTTGCTGAATGCTACCTCATTCAAAACGCTAATGTGTTGCTGAATGCTATCTCATTCAAAACGCTAATGTGTTGCCGAATGCTATCTCATTCAAAACAGTACTGTGTTGCCGAATTCTATCTCATTCAAAACGCTAATGTGTTGCTGAATGCTATCTCATTCAAAACGCTAATATGTTGCTGAATGCTATCTATTTCAAATTTTTTAAACATCATGTTCAATAAAATTACCTTTGTAAAAAATTGTGTACATATATTTTAACTAAATGACAATAATTCAACTGGTCTCGCACCCCCTTGGCTTACCTTCACGCCCCCCAGTTTGGGAACCTCTGCTGTACACCATCGATTCAGTCATAGAAGATATTTGAGTTCATTTCACAATTGTAACCGGGTCGGTTATCTGAATAACCGACCAAGTTTTACATCCAAGGAAAAGGTCTATAACGTTACCAACAAAATGAGAACTTATCCATCCTGTCCTGTCTGGTGTTGCGGTGCCGACAATGGCGTGCTATCCATCCTGCCTCGGTACCTCAGTGGTTAATTGTTCGCCTGGTAAACAGGAGGGCGTGGGTTCAATCCCCAGCAGCAGGGGCAGGATTTTTTCCTCATTAATTTGAGTTTTTGACCACATAAAAATAGAGCTCCAAGGATTAGGTAGTAAAGTCAGGCATTAACCTCGCCCAGTGGTTACCTTCCACTCAAGAATCTTATTTTTTTGTCCATCGCATCATTTACAAATCATTGATACAGTTGGATCATGCTCAAACTTTTCATTTAATTTGTGATAACTCATTCCCAAAGCGAGACAAATTTCATCCATTGAGTTGGTACCGTTCCACGATTGACTAGTGCCTTCACAAATACTCACTGGATACTGAAATAACAAAAGCAGAGAAGGTAACAATCATAAATAGGGATAGTTAAGGGACCTCAATTCATAACTCATTCCCAAAGCGAGACAAATTTCATCCATTGAGTTGGTACCGTTCCACGAGTGACTAGTGCACGTCAAGGACAAAATTATCTCGAAAACTGTAAGTCAAATCGAAAATAATTTTAAGCGTAAAATATTTCTTTGTGATGCAAAACCACAATCAAAAATACAGGGTTCCATTTAATTTTTTCCTATATACCATCCTTACCTTATGTACGCGTTGAAGGAACCTTCTATAGAAGCATACTGAATGAGTTTCCTCTCATTAAATTTCAATACCGTTGGATTCATCTGTAAGCATCCTTGTTTTACAATATTGAAACAAAGTACTCGCTTTACGCACTTCAACTCGCGCGAGTATGTTTCATAACCACCATCTTTACCTTATGTACGCGTTGAAGGAATCCTTCTATAGAAGCATACTGAATGAGTTTCCTCTCGTTAAATTTCAATACCGTTGGATTCATCTGTAAGCATACTTGTTTTACAGTATTGCAATGATTGAAGCTGCAAAGAAATTTAAATACATCGCTCCAGTAACAATCATAAATAGGGATAGTTAAGGGACCTCAATTCATAACTTATTCCCAAAGCGAGACAAATTTCATCCATTGAATTGGTACCGTTCCACGATTGACTAAGTGCACGTCAAGGACAAAATTATCTCGAAAACTGTAAGTCAAATCGAAAATAATTTTAAGCGTAAAATATTTCTTTGTGATGCAAAATGCAAAACCACAATCAAAAATACAGGGTTCCATTTAATTTTTTCCTATATACTATCCTTACCTTATGTACGCGTTGAAGGAATCCTTCTATAGAAGCATACTGAATGAGTTTCCTCTCGTTAAATTTCAATACCGTTGGATTCATCTGTAGACATACTTGTTTTACAGTATTGCAATGATTGAAGCTGCAAAGAAATTTAAATACATCGCTCCAGACGGGCAATTCTTCATCTGAAAAATAACAAGGCACAATATTATCTTAACCGTCTAGGGGTTGCTGTTGATGCAGCAGCAATCATGAGCCGGCGGACACTGAAATCAATCAAGTTTTTTGTGTTTGAAAAATGATTTTAAATATTTTAATTTTCGTCTTCTAACTTTTTCAGAATAGGTATCCCTTTATTATATATTTTTCTTTTTTTGTTTCTTGGCATTTATTATAGTAAGGGGGGCCCACTGGAGATCGCGAAGCGATCGGAAGATAGGCTGGGGGTTGGTGAGCGTAGCCCCCCCCCCCCCTGNTTAAAAAAAAACATTTTTTTTCTTTCATTTCATATCTATTAATGGGACATAAAAAAAATACTTCCGAGGCACCCAAGCCCGTGCCAGTCGTAAAAGTTGACTAAGGACAGGGTCAGAAACGATATGTTTTCCATTACCCATAGAGAAAGCAAGGAGAAGCTACTGCATTATATCCTTCCTATATCCTCTGTTAATAGGGGGACATAAAAAGAATGAATGATGATATATTTTGAAAAAGTAAGAAGACAAAAATTAAAATATTTAAAATAATCCTTGAAAACAAAACACTTTATAATAAAGTCATCAATGACATTAAGACAAAACATATTAACTAAAATCAACGATATTGATAAATCACCAACAGAAAAATGAGAATGATCCCTATGAGACGATGCGTGTTTACAACTTCTGTATATTCAATGTGGGGGTATAAATATTTGAATATTGGAACACGGACACCATCTTGGCAACGCCATACAACACCAAACAGTGTGGACGTACCTTTTATTCTGATCACATTAAGACACTCCTGCTGGATCAGCTCGTCATTGTACAACTTCTGTATATTCAATGTGGGGGTATAAATATTTGAATATTGGAACACGGGCACCATCTTGGCAACGCCATAGAACACCAAATTTTGTACACAAGATTTGGCCATGTAGATTTCAACATCTGCTTTGGCCGCTATTTTCTTAATATGATTGATCCCATCTATCAACGGGAGAATCTAAAGAAAAAGAACAATCATCAGTAAAAAAATGCATCAAAATTTTTGTGGACATCAAAATATTACAAGGTTTTTTTTTAACTTTATATGTCGCTTTTTGAAGAGAAAAAATAATTCAATTTAAATTTCCGTCTTTCGACTTTTTCGCTTGAGAGTTTTAATTAATTTCGATTTAAAATTAAAAGAAAACATATTAAGTTATTTTAACAATCCACATGGTACAACCCCGCTGGATGTTGCTTAACTTCAGTGATTAACAGGAACTGGTGTATTCATTGTGCCATAGACGCTGGCTACACATACATGACTTACTTTCTGTGTGGTCAGGTCCCAATGGTCTTTTTCTATTTCATTGTTTATTAGGACCGGTACAGCCCAGTCTTTGACAACGCGAGGGTTGCCATAGACACTGGCAACCCTCGCGTTAGACACTGGCTACACGTACATGACTTACTTTCTGAGTGGTCAGGTCCCAATGGTCTCTTTCTATTTCATTGTTTATTAGGACCGGTACATCCCAGTCTTTGACAACGCGAGGGTCCCGTCTTAGATCGCACACTTTCAGATGCAATGATATAGTCCCATCTGAAAGAACAAAACAAAATAATGTTTTCGTTACGAAATAACTAATGAGAATACTGTGTATTTTTGTAGCTATGTTGTACGAGGGTGGTTCCATGAGTTCGTGACCTAACATAGATGGAGAAGCCAAAATAAAGCTTTCTTTAAGAAATAGCTAATGAGAATACTGTGTATATTTGTAGCTATGTTGTACGAGGGCGGTTCCATGAGTTTGTGACCTAACATAGATGGAGAAGCCAAAATAAAGCTTTCGTTAAGAAATAGCTAATGAGAATACTGTGTATTTTTGTAGCTATGTTGTACGAGGGCGGTTCCATGAGTTCGTGACCTAACATAGATGGAGAAGCCAAAATAAAGCTTTCGTTAAGAAATAGCTAACGAGAATACTGTGCATTTTTGTAGCTATGTTGCACGACGGTAGTTCCACGAGTTCGTGACCTAACATAGATGGAGAAGTTTAATTTAGAAATGGTATTTAGGATGTTTGTAGTCATTATGAAATATAAATTTCAATAAAATATTGTGTATCAACGACAAATAATAAGGCGAGTCACGAGCGCTTTCGTCTGTTACGACATTCTCAAGTGGACT
>CM022882.1:7045963-7060246 GCA_012654025.1 Pachypsylla venusta | reverse complement strand
TTTTTTTTTTTTTTTTTTTTTTTTTTTTTTTTTTTTTTTTTTTTTTTTTTTTTTTGGCATAACGTCTCTTTCCTTTGGTCACACGAGACGGGGGTTTTACACTCCATAGGTTCCGCATTAAAAAAAAAAGAATAGAAAAAGTCCATGTCGATTTCTTAAAAATTAAGTGTCATCATTGTGGCAGCCGCCCTGGCCTAGTGGGTACCACACTGGCTTTTTCCGAAACCTGCAGAACCGGATTTTTTTCGGAACTTTACTCGGCTGGGCGGGGCACACTCAGCCTCGTGAGGAGATTTGACTTGCTACTTAATATGGGTATCAACCAGTGGCGGCATTACAAGAGCAAATAATTATAATAGTACAGTGATGGTTTAGTGTAGTGTCCGTCATAATGCTGTGATACCCACAAATCTAGGTTGTGACAGTGCAATATTATGCATTAACACAAATAACAATAAATTTTTTTAGTGACATCATCGTTTCTGACGGTAGATGTATGAAACTGCAGCTCTAAATAAATTTGCTGTTTAAGCACATATCATCGGGATCTATTGACTCTGGTATTTATTACTGTGACCTTTATTTAGATCTATTGTGACCAGTGTTTTGAAGAGGCGGGGATTGATTTAGATTCGAACAAAACAGCCTCCTGGTTACGAATCCAGCGCCTCAACCAATTGAGCTACTGAGATTGTTGTAAACCCTAAAATTTCGTCAGCGTAGGTCCAAATGTCTTCTAGGGCTTCTCCTTGATGTCCAAAAAATGAAAACCATTTGAAAAAGTTTCGCGTGGAATACAGAAGCATTTGTGTTCAGCATTATTCGGCAACGGTCTTGAAATATTGGAGTCCCTGTATGGGGAAATAGAATTTACAATTGACCATTTTTGGAGTCTCTATATGGAGGAAATAGGATTCGAAATTGACCACTATTGCAGTCCCTGCATGGGGAAATAGGATTTGCAATTGACCATTATTGGAGTCTCTGTATGGGGGAAATAGGATTTGCAATTGACCATTATTGGAGTCTCTGTAGGGGGAAATGGGATTTGCAATTGACCATTTTTGGAGTCTCTGTATGAGGAAATGGGATTTGCAATTGACCATGATTGGAGTCCCTGTATGGGGAAATAGGATTGGCAATTGACCATTTTTGGAGTCCCTGTATGGGGAAATGGGATTTGCAATTGACTATTATCGGAGTCTCTGTAGGGAGAAATGGGATTTGCAATTGACCATTTCTTGGAGTCTGTATGGGGAAATAGAATTTGCAATTGAACATTATTGGAGTCTCTGTAGGGGAAAATGGGATTTGCAATTGACCATTTTTGGAGTCCCTGTATGGGGAATTGGGATTTGCAATTGACCATTATTGGAAGTCCCTGTATGGAGAAATAGGATTGGCAATTGACCATTTTTGGAGTCCCTGTATGGGGAAATGGGATTTGCAATTGACTATTATCGGAGTCTCTGTAGGGAGAAATGGGATTTGCAATTGACCATTTCTTGGAGTCTGTATGGGGAAATAGAATTTGCAATTGAACATTATTGGAGTCTCTGTAGGGGAAAATGGGATTTGCAATTGACCATTTTTGGAGTCCCTGTATGGGGAATTGGGATTTGATATGGGGAAATGGGATTTGCAATTGACCATTATTGGAGTCTCTGTAGGGGGAAATGGGAATTGCAACTGACGATTATTGGAGTCTCTGTTTGGGGAAATGGGATTTGTAATTGACCATTATTGGAGTCCTCGTATGAGGAAATGGGATTTGCAATTGACCATTATTGGAGTCTCTGTAGGGGGAAATGGGAATTGCAATTGACGATTATTGGAGTCTCTGTATGGGGAAATGGGATTTGTAATTGACCATTATTGGAGTCCTTGTATGGGAAAAAAGGGAATTGCAATTGACTATCACTGAAGTCCCTGTAAGGGAAATGGGATTTGCAATTGACCATTTCTTGGAGTCTGTGTAGAGGGAAATGAGATTTGCAATTAACTTTTTTTTTCCTTTCTTTTGCAGCCCGGTATTAGGCGGAAAGCGAAGGGATATCCCGAGACAGAATTCGCCTATTCTGGATGATATCATATCATGTTCCTGCCACCAGAACAGATAATAGGCCTCTAGTTCAAAAATCACGTCAATTTCAATTTTTATGAGGGAAATAGGATAACGCAGTAAGGTGGTATTAAGCGGAGAGCAACAGGATATGTCGGTGGTAATAATTTCGCCTATCCTTGATCTTTTTTTTTTTTCAAAGAAAATACTTTTTTTTTATTTATTTGTTTTTACAATAATTTTATATAGTAAATTACATCCTGTATAGGTAGTTGATCAGCAATTATTTTATTATAAGGTAGAAATGACATGGCAAAAGTTACTGCATCCCTAGGACTTATCACGGGAATTGCAAATGACGATTATTGGAGTCCCTGTATGGGGAAATAGGATTTGCAATTGAACATTTTTGGAGTCCCTGTATGAGGAAATGGGATTTACACTCGACCATTATTGGAGTCCCTGTATGGGGAAATGGGATTTGCAAAGGACGATTATTGGAGTCTCTGTATGGGGAAATGGGATTTGCAATTGGCCATTATTAAGAGTCTTTGTATTGGAAAATGGGAATTGCAATTGACGATTATTGGAGTCTCCATAGGGGGGAAATGGGATTTGCAATTGACCATTTCTTGGAGTCTCTGTATGGGATTTGCAATTTATTATTATTGGAGTCCCTGTAGGGGAAATGGGAATTGCAATTGACCATTATTGGAGTCCCTGTATGGGGAAATGGGATTTGCAAATGACGATTATTGGAGTCTCCATAGGGGGGAAATGGGATTTGCAATTGACCATTTCTTGGAGTCTCTGTATGGGATTTGCAATTTATTATTATTGGAGTCTCTGTAGGGGAAATGGGAATTGCAATTGACGATTATTGGAGTCCCTGTATGGGGAAATGCGATTTGCAATTGACGATTATTGGAGTCCCTGTATGGGGAAATGCGATTTGCAATTGACGATTATTGGAGTCCCTGTATGGGGAAATGGGATTTGCAATTGACCATTTCTTGGAGTCTCTGTATGAGATTTGCAATTTACCATTATTGGCGTTTCTGTAGGGGGAGATGGGAATTGCAATTGACGATTATTGGAATCCCTATATGGGGAAATGGGATTTGCAATTGACCATTATTGGAGTCCTTGTATGGGAACAACTGCAGACGGTGCCAAAAATGGGAGGACGTAAAAAGAGGCAAAGGAAACATTAAATATTGTTGTAATAAAAAGGACCTAATGAAATGTTATTAGGTCCATAATGGTCAATTGCCAATCCTGTTTCCCCATACAGGGACAACAATAATGGTCAATTGATGCCAATCCTTACATGTGTTGGTGGTGTAGTCGTAAGACGCTCTGACTGGTAAACAGTAGGGTTCAAACCCAGCTAACCCATTTAATTTTATCGTCATGAATTTGTGTTATTTACCACATAATAATAGCACCCAAAAAACTGCCGGTGTAAAGGGACTCTTCAGTCCTATTCGGCAGTATAAATAAGGAACTATTATTATTATCATATTTCCCCATACAGGGACTCCAATAATGGTCAATTGCCAATCCTATTTCCCATATAGGGACTCCAATAATGGTGCATTGCCAATCCTATTTCCCTATAGAGGGACTTCAATAATGGTCAATTGTAAATCCTATTTCCCTCATATAGAGACTCCAAAAAATGGTCAATTGCAAATCCCATTTCCCCATACAAGGACTCCAATAATGGTCAATTGCAAATCCCATTTCCCCATACAGAGAATCCAATAATGGTCAATTGTCAATCCTATTTACCCATACGGGAACTCCAATAATGGTGCATTGCCAATAATCCTATTTCCCCATACAGGGACTCCAATAATGGTCAATTGCCAATCCTATTTCCCCATACAGGGACTCCAATAATGGTCAATTCCCAATCCTATTTCCCCATACAGGGACTCCAATAATGGTGCATTGCCAATCCTATTTCCCTATACAGGGACTCCAATAATGGTGCATTGCCAATCCTATTTCCCTATACAGGGACTCCAATAATGGTGCATTGCCAATCCTATTTCCCCATACAGGGACTCCAATAATTATGAATTGCTAATCCTATTTCCCCATTCAGGAAAAGGTCCTTGTATGGGGAAATAGGATTTGCAATTGAGTATGGTATTAAGCTGAGAACAACAGGATATGTCGGCCTTAATTTCGCCTATCCTTGATCTGATCATGCTCCTGCCACTAGACCAGATAATAATAGGCCTCTAGTTCAAAAATCATGTCAATTTCAATATTTTTTTTTTGTTAATTGTTATTTAAAAATCATAATAAAAAGATTTTACTATAATTATAAAGACAAAAGGGTGTTTTTCTTTTCCACGTTAACTAGGGCCAGTTTAAGGCGGAAACAAAGGATTCACCTGCAGACGGTGCCAAAAATGGGAGAGCGTAAAAAGAGGCAAAAGAAACATTAAATACTGTTGTAACAAAAAGGACCTAATGAAATGTCATTACATCAGTCAAAACAAAGAAATGACATTTTATAGGTAAGAAATAGAGAAAATCCACTCACACACAAAGAACAAGAGATAAGATTGATTAACTCAAATGAGCCAAATCACTTTGCTGAGTTATTAACTCATAAATCACAATCTGAAGAAAAGACATTTTATAGGTAAGAAATAAAGAAAATCCACTCACACACAAAGAATAAGAGATAAGATTGATTAACTCAAATGAGCCAAATCACTTTGCTGAGTTATTGACTCATGAATCACAATCTGAATGAATCATAATAAGACTGAATTGGAAACATCTTTACTTTTACTTTCCTTTTTCTATAAAAAGGAAAGTATTGTAATCGGCTGAAATTTTCGAAGTCGAGTTTTCAATACCAAAACACGTTTTTGGGTCCCCAGAGCCCAAATCTCGAGTTTTAGCCATTGGTCCGTGAGTGTGTCTGTCTGTCTGTGAACAAGATATTTCAAGAAGGGCAAGTGTTAGAGACTTTGGTATGTATGTCATACCAAATGTATGAAATTTGGTATGTATGTCAGTTTTATGCCATGAACGGCAAAATAAGCTTTTGGTGAAATCGAATAAACCGTTGGCGAATTATGCCGCTTTTTAGTGGTTCTCACATATCCTGCTTAAAATGAGGACGGTAATAGCCAGAACTTTAAACTTGGTGCCTATTCATATCAATTTCATACAGGAAAATGGAAAATACAACTTAAGTTGAAGTGTAATATATTGTTGGCCGAATGAAAAGAGCTAGAACTTGAAATTTGGTGTCTATTCATATAAGAATTTGAAAAATACAAGTTAGGTTGAAGTGTAAAATATCAAGAAGTGTAATATATAATTGTATTTCCGCTCTGGGAACTTCAAACCGTGTTTTGACATTGAAAACTAGACATCAAAAATTTCAGCCCATTACAATACTTTCTACTTTTTTTATAGCTAAGTAAAGTCGTGTGATGTTCACACCAGATTTTTTTTTTTTTTAAAAAAAAATACCTTGACATAAGACTGCACCCCAAATTTCAGATTTCTAAGGCTAATCTATCAAAAGTTAGAGCACTGTTGATGGTCTTTCACATACTAAAAAACACTGTATAACTATCAATGTTATACTGATTTTTAGAAATTTTGGGATGGGAGGTAGGCGTGAACCCTTAAAACCCTGTCCTGGATGCGGCCATGCGATACAGGAGCATTTTCAAAAAGGAAACTTACTGTATGGTTCTGATGACAAATCATATGCATATCTGGTGCCCCCCCCCAAAATTCTCGAAAAGGATTGCTTTTTCCTATAAGTCCATCTGGTAAAACTCCCTTTATATACACCCCCACCCCCCCGAAATAAAATCATCATGGCGGTATCCAGGACAGGATTTTAAGGGTTCAACCCCACCCCCGAATTTTTGAAAAGGTTTGATTTTTCCTATAATCTCTATACATGGTAAAACCCATTACATAGAAACCCCCAACGAAATAAAATCCTGGAAACGGACCTGGATGTGTGCGGTGCAGTAAGATAAGTATGTGACTGTCTGCGAGCATCTCAGAGAGCCCCACAACGACGAAGTCTAACCTACCCACATTTCTGATAGTGAAAACTATTGTGGGCAAACAGACTGGTACGACATATATGTATGTATCTTGATCAAACAAAAACACCAGGCTCGTAAAATATTTCTGGTGCCCCGTGGGCAGCGGCGGATTTACACATTTGCCGCTTGTAAGCTATTCAAATTTTGCCGCCCCTCACAACATTTACAATTCTGTAGACCCAACCATTGTGAGGACATTTGGTGTGTTGTTGGTAGTGATGGTCTTTGGTTGGAGTTGGCAAACCAGAAGTTGTCTTGAGATGTAGACCCAACAATTGTTAGGACATTTGGTGTGTTGTTGATAGTGATGGTCTTTGGTTGGAGTTGGTAAAGCAGAAGTTGTCTTGAGATGTGTCCTAACAATGATTGGGTCTACGTCTCAGGACCAATTTTTGTTCACCAACTCCAAACAAAGACCATCACTACCAACAACACACCAAATGTCCTCACAATGGTTGGGTCCACATCTCAGTATAACTTCTGCTTTATCAACTCCAACCAAAGACCATCACTACAAGCAACACACCAAATGTCCACACAATGGTTGGGTCTACATCTCAGTATAACTTCTGGTTTATCAACTTCTACCAAAGACCAGCAACACACCAAATGTCCTCAAAATGGTTGGGTCTACATCTCAGGATAACTTCTGGTTTATCAACTCCAACCAAAGACCAGCATTACCAGCAACACACCAAATGTCCTAACAATGGTTGGGTCTACATCTCAAGACAACTTCTGGTTTATCAACTTCTACCAAAGATAATAAGCACCGCAGGCGAAATTTTTCAGGAAAAGAATGTTCACGCATAAAATTGGCCATTGAGATAAAAAAAATTCAATTTGAAAAATTCCCTGACTTTTGGCGATTTTCCGGCGTTTTTTTTCTAAATTCTTTTTTCCCTGACATTTCCAGTCTCCTAAAATTCCCTGACAATTCCAGGTATTCCAGAATTTCCAGTCTGGTAGACACCCTGTATACCTTTAAAAAAACATTTGCTTCAAGCCAATGATGATAGGTCATCAGCGAAATGCGAGTTTCTATGGAGTTTATATTGATACTCTGAGAAGCAAGCGTGTGCCATGAAACGATTACATCTAAAGAGAGTGGGCACTGAACAGAGTGTTATGGCCATGGGCGTACGCAGCCTCTCGTCTAGGGGGGCAGCCGAGTTTGTGACCCAGTGGGGTCAACTTTTTGCTCAGGCGAACTTTTTTACTTTCCTTATCCTATAAAAAGGAAATTATTGTAATGGACTGAAATTTTCGATACCGAGTTTTTAATGCCAAAACACGTTTTGGGGTCCCCAGAGCCCAAATATTGAGTTTCAGTCATTGGTCCGTGTGTGTGTCTGTCTTTTGGTGGAAATCGAATATACAGTTGGCGGTAGATTATGCCGCTTTTTAGCGGTTTTCGCATATGCTTAAAATGTGAAAGGGAATAGCCAGAACTTTAAACTTGGTGCCTATTCATACCAATTTCATACAAGAAATTGGAAAATACAACTTAGGTCGAAGTGTAATATATTGTTGGCCGCTAATTAGCGGTTGAAGACCGCTTTTTATAGATAAGGAAAGTCGTGTGTTGTTCACAACAGATTTTATAAGTTACGGGTGAAAAGTATTTTTATCTAGTGTAAGTTGGGCCGAAAAATCATAATATCTAGTGTAAGTTACGCCGAAAAGTCATAATATCTACTGTAAGTTAGATTTTCTAGGGGGGGGGGCAGCTGCCCTCCCTTGCGTACGTCCATGGTTATGGCATGGTAGAATTAAGGAAGGCAACCCCGACCCCAAACAGAATTGAGAAAGGGTGAAGTCCTCAGTCTTTCTTAAGACTTAGGTCCTGAAATATTTTGTCTCCATAAAAATGAATGTTAATCGCATGCACTCTGGGCAAACATTGACTCAAAGTAAATATCATTCGAATCTCTAGTCACTTAACAACATACCATATTGTCTGTCCGATATGGGACACCTTATATCAACTCGATTCGTATTTTCTCCTCTATTGGTCACTAGAAGAGTATGGTAAAATATTCGTCCATTTTGTTCTGTATATTTGTGTTGAGTGTAACATATATTATGGTCATTCAATGTTTGGTGTACAAAACGAATTATTTGTTTCGAGTAAGTAGTAGACTTATTATTAGCCAGCGTCTATGAATACACCAGTTCCTGTTAAGCAAACGAGCAACGAAGTTGGTCATCACGCAGCGTGCGCACACATTTCGCGTAAGTTGGTAAGTTGTGTACGTAATTGTGTAGACACCTTTAATAATATGGGACCTGCATATCGAATTTCATCATAACCGGTAAGTGACAATAAGTCACATTGCAGTGTTTCTTTTTTCAAAAACTCGTGCGTCTCATGTATGTGTTGGAACCAAAAACTTTGGTTCCAAAGTTGGAACCCTATCCTGATGGAACCAAAAACTTATAAGTTGGATTTCTTTTAACGCATAAAACCATTGAGAAATTCATGTTTCTTACAAGTTGGATTTCTTTTAATTTACAAGTTGGATTTCTTTTAACGCACATGATAAAACCATTGAGAAATTCATGTTCCTGTTTTTGGTTCCAGCATGTTGGAACCCTATCCTGTTGGAATCAAAAACTTATAAGTTGGATTTCTTTTAACGCATAAAACCATTGAGAAATTCATGTTTCTGTTTTTGGTTCCAGCATGTTGGGGAAACATGTCACATGGTGCATCAGACACACGAGCTGGAAATATCATCTGGGAATCAAAGATATCCAGCATGATCCTGCTATCTCAACAACCTACTCGACTTGTTCCTGAAGTTTTTTTTAAAGTTAAAAGTTTACATTAACAAACCCCGAACCAGGGGGGGGGGCGATCTCGTCACAAAACCTGTAGATAATATTCAACTGAAATCTTGTCTTAAGTATATTCATACAAATAGAGTCACTGACACCAAGGCTAGATCGGCGATAACAATGGTTATTTACACTACGAACTAAAGAAAGTTTTCAATTCCACTCTAATAAAGTGAATAAATTAATATACTCCACTAAAGACAAAGAAATTGTACAATACCTAAGACTACCCTACATCCGAAGTATTCCTTACAAGACCTACTCAAAAAGTATAAATGCAGACCAGCTTTCTAACTCTCAGCCTTTGACGTCTCTGTTCTCCAGAAAAGATAAAATAGCCCAGGATGAAAGTAGAGGAGTATACCTAAATAAATGTAAGTGCGACTGTGAGTATTTAGGTATGACGATGAGAAATATAAAAACGCGCACAGTGGAACATTTTGCCGCAGTACTCAACAATAAACCTGACACGTCAAACTACGCCAAACATATTATTAACACTAGGGCTTCCAATCCCGCAAATGCGGGATCCCACGATTTGCGGGATCCGCGCGTTTTTTGCGGGATTGGCAATCTGCGGGATCCGCAAGCTCCAATCTCGTAAGAATACAAAAAAAAGAAGAAGTAAAAATCGGTATTTTATCATTTTTACTTTCCTTATCCTATGAAAGAGGAAAGTATTGTAATGGGCTGAAATTTTCGATGTCGAGTTTTCAATGCCAAAACACGTTTTAGGGTCCCCAGAGCAAAATTTCCCCAGTTTCAGCCATAGGTCCGTGGGTGNGGTCCCCAGAGCAAAATTTCCCCAGTTTCAGACATTGGTCCGTGGGTGTGTCTGTCTGTCCGTCTGTCTGTGAACAAAAACAGAGAAAATCGCCCACAAAAGATTTAGTAAATATTCAAAATAAACCTAACGAGGAGACAGTATACGGTGCCCCAAAAAATTAGAATACACCAAGTGTGACGTCACTAAAAAAAATAGCTACATTCATTGTCACGTCACTATAAAAAAAATAGCAACAGTAATTGTCATGTCACTATTCATAAGTTGACCACATCAAGTGTGGCGTCATTACAAAAGATAACGACCTCCATTGTGACGTCACAATTTAATAAGTTGACCACATCAAGTGTGACGTCACAATAAGAAATTAAAATGGTTATCCTCACATCAATTGATTTACTACAGAGACTTCTCGGCTACTATAAATACAAACAGATTTTTTTTTTTTTAATAGTTGTACATAAAAAGATGTAAGTCATTGAAGTATCTTGGTTATCGTATAAACGAAACCTAATTCGATAATCGATTATGCATGTATAGATATTCGATATGTGACGTATGCTGTAGCCGAGTGGATAAATAAGAACAAAATCGATTTTATGTTTTCGAATAGTTACAATTATAATTCGATTGTGCTATCGATTTCTCAGCTTAAAGATTTTGGACTCAGTGTCTTCAATTGACATTGCAAATTATATTATTGTGAATTGCCATTACAGTTCTAATTCGGGAAAAAGAGGAATGAAGTATCCTGGTTATCGTATAAATGAAACTTAATTCGATAATCGATTATGCATATATAGATATTCGATATGTGACGTAGTAGTTCCAAAATATAAACATAACCAAAAGGCAGTTCTGTATCTGTAATGGCCGGCGTCAAGAGAAGTTCAATTTAAAAGTGTAATATTTAAATCTTTAATATCTTCTTATTTTCTTAATATATACCTAAATTAGAAATTTGTGTGTATGTACCTATGTATGAGTGGTTGTCTGTTATAATACCACAGCCCAAACGGTAGCAGATACCGAAAAATTGATGGGAATGGACCCTCACAAAATCATGGTCTACGACCCCAGGAAAATTATCAGAACTAAAATATATCAAGCCGTTTACGAGTTACGGCCAATTTTCTAATTTATTCACCAAAATCGGACATTCACGGTCCGATATCTTGAAATTTGTCGCGACAACATATCAACTCAAAGCGAGAAAGTTTTAGGTGGCCCTTTGGTCCTTATTTTAGGACATTTTATGCAAAGGTATGGCCAGCCATTCCAGAGTTACGAGTTCAAAACGGGGAAAGGACAAAATAATATTTTGAATTTACTAAAAAGTCAGAATGGCCGTGCCCCACAGGCGCCTGGCGAAACGTTTAAATCTTGGNCAACCCCCCCCCCCCCAATTTCCATTGTCCTTGAAAAACAAAGATAGCAATATAAATACCGTAGCAAAGCACGGGCGAAACAGCTAGTCTGTGATAAATAAATGTCTTCGTATATAAAATTATATTAAAATAGATTTTCCATGTTCTTATTTATCCTCTCGGCTATAGCATACGTCAATCATTCTTATATTTGTTTCTGTGTCCAGGCTCTATGCGCCATAACTCGTTAAGATGTTTGCACATCTATACAAACAGCCCAATCTTCTCTGTCCAATTTTACTCAAAGGAACAAAAGTTATCTCCCACCAGTGGTGCACACAAGGAGGAGGTTTACGGGTACGACCCCCCCCCCGAATAATTTTTTTTTTTCGTGACGATTCCAAAGGTTCATTATTGAAAATAATAAACCAAAACTTGATGAAACTCAATGGAAAATGATTTGTCTTTTGTTTTCAGAGAAAAATAGTAAATCCATTTTATGATATCCCTGTAGAAAAAATGAAACCCGACATTGAGAAAGTCGATATACTTTATCATCAAAAGAAAGCGAAGGGTTAATTCTAACTAAGATACCTATTTCCAAGCAAAATTAACAAGAGTAAAATACAATAAATAAAACAGTAGGGGGTTTTGATTGTATGAAACCATGTTGATATGGCGAAGAACCTTTAAAAATAAATCATTCCGATGTTGACTCTACGGTGTCCAGAGTAGAACTACTCTGTACACCGTAGAGTCAACATCGGCCTGACGATGATAGTCTGACTACTATCGAAAGCTTGCCAACATTAAATTTATTCCGAATCGATATTGTCTTTACATTATTTATTATTTTACGATTCTCTTTTTTAAAATATTTATAAATCATTCCTTTACGTGGCGGTTATATGATCTTAGCTCAACCCATTCTGTAAAACACACCATTTTGTATAATGGGTTAAGCTAAGATCACACAGTATGGTAAAATGACACAGGGTGAACCTGAAAAACGCTGACACAGAAACAGGGTAGAAATACTCTATTAAGCATAGGCCGTTTTCGCTTCGTTTCCAAGATGGTGGCGTTACTTAAAATTTCGATCTTACCCGACAAAATCGTTTATAACTTTTTTTTTGGCTTCAGATAGAAAAATATAATTTGAACCAGAGAAACAAATACAAAATGATAGTAAATATTATTATTATTAAAAAAAAAAAAAATCGAAATGAATGTCTGACGTCGTTTTTCCGGGATTTTGCACTGAAGTTTGGTCCCAAAAAAATCAACCCGGATATTGGTATGCATAAGATAAAACATATCCGTACTCTAATCTGCAAAGTAACACCAAAATCGTTTCATTTTTCCAATTTTTGGTGAAGCTATGAGCAGATAGCTACAAACATCCTAGATACCATCTCTAGCCTTAAATAATACTTACATATTGATGGTACATCGTTCAAGTTGTGATTTCGGTATAATATAAACGCTGACAGACTCGAATGTATCTTTGGACAGAAATTCTTGTGGCACCTGTAAACAAAATGGCTGGATAAATAATAGTTCTGTAAAATGTAGACCTCAAATAATTGACCGCCCCCCAGATTCCCTGTGGTCCAAAAACTAATCAGATCTAAATGAGTATAATAAAGTTAATCAAAATGGCACAAGGCGTTCGAGAATTATAGAAGAACGAACAGACTAAACAGAAGTTTAAAGAAATATCGTGGTTTTCTGATATTCTAATAACATATTTAGTGAAAATGGAGTGCACCAATTCTAATATATTACCATCAACATATCTTCAATTTAGTATAACTAAAATTGAAAAATACCTTGACATGTTCAATTCATATCAGTAAAGTTTTTAGTAGTTCCCGTTAATTCACTGATGTTGAACAACGTCCAGTGAGGTTTTACCTGGTGGGTGTCTACGAGGGTTCGCGGCCTCGTGATCCTGGGTGAGGTTAATGTGGGTAGCTGGTTTGTAAGTTTCAGGCGAATGGTGGATAAAATCCCCATCTCGAATGACCAATAGATGTTAAATTGACTTAACTTAAATTGCAAAAGAAAAAAGTCAAAGTTCTTATATTATATATGTTTCTTATATGTTTTATTTTGTTGATTAAGAAATAAAAAGAAAATTTTACGTCGTGATCCTGATGATGTCTGCTCGGATCAGTATAACCAACTCCCAAGCGTCACTTTATTAACAAGTTCACAAAACAAAATTATACAAATAGGTACCTGATACAACAAAAGCAAACTGTCTTATACAGGAATCATACTATAGTAGAAGTCTTCAAGGCACATGAAGTTTTATAGAAAATATCAATCTTTTCAGAAAAAAACAAGGAAAAAAAAAAAATGTGAAGTAATGCATTTCTTTGGTACAATAAATAATTTTATAACATTAATAATTTTTATGAATCAATATAATAACATAAATAACAACATGTTTACATATTTCCCCTGTAATCTTCAGTTTTAAGGTGTAGGATAAATAGAAAGTTACTTTATAAGAGGAGAAAAGTATTGCTATAATTGTACGGCCTCTCACACTAAAGGGAGTCCTTTTTTTTGTGAGAGGCAGTTCGGTTTGTTGTAAAAACCGAACTGCTTTATTTCTAAAAAAAAAAAAAAAAATTGGTGAAGTAGGTATGAGCAACAAATTTGTTGGGTAGGGCGTGTTGAGAATAGTTTTGGGTTGGGTTCCAAACGAAATTAAATGCGTGTTGAAGACTTTATCATGTACGTACTAGAGCAGTTCCAAAAGTTCGTAGACCAACCTAGATGGAGAAGGAAAATAAAAACCCACTGTGTCTTATTTTTCAACATAATTTCCCTTAACTTCAATACATGTTTTACATCTTTTGCGTAATATCTCTATGGTCGTCAAAAATTGGTTAGTATCCGGGACCAGACAGATACTGTTATTTTTTTTCTGAGCAACTAACCTAACTTAAAATATGATTAATTGAAAGTAGGAGGTTAATTTTCACGATTAAAAGTTGGGAAATACGAGAAAACTCACTTTTAAATGTTTAATTCACAATTTTATTGCTTGAAAATCGACGAAACTTTGGAGAAAGCGCAAGAGTTTTTAGGGAGCGACTTTATGAGAAGAAC
>CM022882.1:7017511-7030951 GCA_012654025.1 Pachypsylla venusta | reverse complement strand
ATTCAGCAACACCCATACCCATTCATAATTTATAATGTAAAGGGGAGGGGGCGTGGGAGGCTCTCATTTCACGAAATGGGGGCGCGGTACCAAAAAGTTTGGGAACCCCTGTCACGGTTCAATTTAATCTTTCCATAATTTTTTTCAACCATATTTAACATTCTCGCCTTGATAAATTATGTTTCACATTTTTGACCTTTAATTACTGAATTTAACCAAAAAATAAGTATAGCTCGAAAACGGTTCGACTTTTTTGAATTCTGATAGTTTTTCTAAGGTTCCGAGCTAATGCTTTTTGGGGTGCCGGGGGGGGGGTCCATTCCCATTAATTTTTCGTTATCTCTTACCGTTTTAAACAATTAATGATACATACATACAAATAAACATACATCTATCGTTACATTGAGTTTTATTATTAAACTAGCAGGCTCCGTTTCCTTCATTTGGAGCATTAAAGGCATTGCTGTTCGTGCTAAAGTCATATTTACAATCATTTGAAAAAATTTGGTACCAATCTTTATATATAAAGGGCAATGTCCTGAGTGACTGATCAACATAGATCCGAAACTATTAATGCTGCATAGTTGAAATCTGGCAGGGACCAAAACAGCTAGTAGCAATATAAAAATATCTCTGAAAATTATAAATGCAGAAGACTGGTTGGCAGTATGTCTAGACCTCAGGTATAACGATAAAATAGTAGCAAAATATTGGGACGCTAGAGAGAAATTTTCAGCGTGCACAAATTTCTGAGAGAAATGTGTTCCCCAATCTGAAACGAGCAATTCAATTAAGCTTACCTCTTTCAGTCGGGTCCTCAGTATATCAGCAACTTGTTGAGGTGTGTAATTTTTCAGATTAACTCTGATCGTTGTGTATTTTGGAGTTGACGTGAGATACTTCACAAAATCTGGAAACTGAAAGGCAAGGAAATAATTATCTGTAAAAGAAAAGATCAATATATGTACTTCTCTAGCCTCAGGGAGCAATATTTATTTGACTTTTTTTAAGATTTAGTTAGAAATTATTGTAAATCATGTTTTCAGTTACATTAATTATTCATTTTAAAGAATATAAAATTGACAATAGGTAACCATTTAGATTTTAACTAACTAAAATCAAGATTGTGTGCTTTCAACAGTACTTAGACTGTCATCATTAGACCATCGTATATATGATAGAATGATGTGAACACGAAATTTAATTGGCTAAATTTGTCAATTTTATATTTTTTAATATCTTAGATTCTTTAAATAATTTTTAATTATTCATTTTATTATAAATTTTAATGGTAGGCCCCAGTTACGTCCCTGGTAACGCATCCTAACAAATATTCGAAGATTTTTGCAAATTTGAAAATTCCGACCTCGCCAGGGTCGCACCCGTGAAATGACCACTAGATTACACAGACTTTTTTTTATAAATATTAATGTCGTTACCCAAAAAGTGATAACATTGGTGTATTAGAATTGGATCTTTTGCATTCCTTGTGTTGTACGAGTGTGCCATTGATGGTAAAAGATGTTTATTTTTTTATGTATTAATAGACACCACTGTTGTGTCGACGTACCGGCGTTACATGCCAGCGTATCGCCGATACAACAATATATTCTGAGCTCAATCGTTTCTTTCGGCAAAGTATTAGCGATTGGTTAATAATTAAAAAAAAACATGAAAATTGATAAAAATAATCTGTTCAGAACTTAATCTACGGAGTTTGTATGATAAGAAACGTGTAAAACCATGGATGGGGGGGGGGCGAATTATTCTTTGCCCCGGGCGCTCAATGAACTGGCGGAACATAAATATTTATAGCAGATCTGCTGTTCTATACATCGGTCATTTTCAAATAAGATAGTTTACCTCAAGTCCATAATAAGCGGCGTATTTTTCTACAAAATTGTGACCAAAACATTCAGTTGTTTTTTCTTTAGCTTTTCTAAATTTCATAAATACTGGTCTTTTCTGAGTAGCCGTGTCAATGAAATTAAACATAATAATCGTTAAAAAACATGTCTTTAATTTATGACACATAATTACAAAGTATTTATGAATCAAACGCATTGATCTGATAAAAAACATTCTTAAATTTTTATCTCGGAAATTGATCTGAATTCTGAATGGCTTTTATAACGTTGACGAAAATTATATTATTTGATAAGAAATATTTTTTAAAAAATAGCGGCAATTGTGCCACCTTTCTCGGTGGCACAATTTGAGCGTAGGGATATTTTACAAAAGGTCCTACAACGGGGAGACATGTTTTTTTTTAATGACCGTCATAGAGTGAATAGAGGCATGGCCGTAAAAACGTTTCCTAACCTCTCTAATTGGGTTAAAATTGGTTAATTTTTTTTTTGGATTGCCGCAACATATCGCCCATTCTCCCCGTGCTCAGACACTTTTACAAAATGTAGGGATTTTTTTATGCTCGTTGTACGGATTTACCCAAAAAACAGTTGGCAACATTCTCTGACAATACCTATAACCTACAAACCTATTACACAAGGATCGTCTTTGCTTTAATTTAAATGTTGAATAAAGTACCTATTTAAAGTCTCGTTTTATTTCGTCATTTATGTACTTATCATTTAAATTTCAATGTCTTCATTATATTCTATTATTTTTTGACTTCTTAAAAATATAAGTAAACTTGTAAAATTTCTCTAACAGCACAGTACATCTGAATAATTAAGAATGGCTGAATCAATTCAAGCAATCGAGGAGTCGTATACAGAGTTATACTCAGCTATTTCAATCAGTGGACTTCTAACGGATACAGAATTGAAGTAAGAACAAAAACAAGAAATATCTTGTACTCATTATGTTTTGAGGGAAATTGTTTGTCGCTTTTGTATAGGAGCACACAAAACCTACCTTAACCATGTATTAGTACATCTGGGGCGGGCGCATTTCATAATACACTGCAAGTCCATATTACTACTTTTAATATGTATAGTTTTTCTGTACAATCTAGTTTTCAGTGAACTATAGACCTCACACAATTTCGACGACAAGGGGAGAGAGAGAGACGGATAATAATTAGCAGAACAGATTTTCATGACCAAGAATCCTTGTGGAACCCTTGAAGATTTTCCTTATAATAGATCGAATGAAATGAGATCCAGTTTCACATTTCGATTATTTTTCTAATTCTCTTTTTTTAGTATTTTTTTGAGGAAAAGACGACACTATGAAGAGCTAATTAGAAGCCATGGAAACAATATAGAAAACGAATATCTCAGATTCATAAATTATGATCAGAATATGTTTGATATGTTAAAAAGACGCAAGAAAAAGTTGACTGCTGAACAGGTGAATAATATTATAACAACTCATTCGTCCTCACGATCGTTTACGTACCGGGACAACCTGGAACGCACATAATCATAGTTCCAACCAAGGTCCATCAAAATCTTTTCAGTAACCTCATATCAACCTTTTTTTCAAATCATGAAACGGCTAGAACATACAATCCTATCCGTGGCTCTTGAATCCACCCTACCATTTTTACCATTTAAAAATAAACGTGAATTTATAAATGGGATGAACATTTGAATTAGAGAGCTAAATATGTATCTAAATTTTCTCTGTCCGAAAATAAATTATTGAATTGATTGTTGAAGTATTGATTGATGTAATAAAAGATACAAAAAAAAGTGACAAATGTCGAGAAATTAGTGCGAGAAGATCGACACATCACGATTTGTGTCGATAAAAAAAATCAATATTTTCGATGTCTACATTTTTCTCCATAAAATCCACATCTACGGAACTTTTTTTTCGCGGAGACTGCACTTTGCGGGTAGAAAAATTGTGAGATCTATATCAAACAGGTGCAGTTAGTATTAGGTCACAAAAAGACTCAGGGAGCTCGTCAAGGTCAGTTTTCAAAGGGGAGTGTATACGAAACACGGCGGGGGTGCTAACACGTCCGAATTTTCCAAACGGCCCTGAACTGTTGGAGACCTTATTTATTGAACGACTCTTGTTTTTTTAAATTTTAAGTTTTATTTCAGGTTTCTATTGGCTCTCTCGAGCTTTCCTTGGACTCAAAAATATTTTTTTTAAATCTTTTAATTTAATTTCAGTTGTCAAACAAACGCATCGAGAGATGTAAAAACGTGGAAACCATCTACGCTGATAAAATACATCTTTTACATTTGGACCTCTTAAAGAAATTTCCAAACAATTTACACAATTGGGGCCTCTATTTAGAATTTTGTAAGAAAATGGTAAGTAATGGGTTGGTGGCGTAGTGGTAAGAAGCTCGGATTGGGTACAGCAGGGCGTGGGTTCAAACCCAACCAACTCATGGAATTTTATCATGAATTTGAGATATTTACCACATAATAATAGTACCCAAAAAACTGCCAATGTCAAGAGACTCTTCAGTTCTATTTGGGCAGTATAAATAGGGGACTATTATTATTTCTTTAAACAACAAAACGGGAATTACGAGAGAAAATTATTGGAGTGAGCAAAAACTGCTGGTGTGATATTCAAGACGAATAGAGAAAGTAAGGAAACTTGCTTATGTAAACCCATGCGGTGGAGGCCGGGTATCGGGGAGAGTTTGTTGTGAGCATATCAGCTGATTGATTTATCAATTATATGTTGTTGTTGTAGCAGCAGGCAAATAGGTCATCAAATTTCTGGGGTATATACTTCTTTCAAATCCAGATACAGCAAAGCAGCCACGTCTTTCGGTCTCTCTCATAGGTCTCGTACTGTCAGATTGGTTGGACATGCTGGGCAGTGGAAAAGGTGGTGAACATCTTGTGGTCCTATATTTGTCTTAAATGCTGAAGTAAAATCTGTGCATATAATGGTTGAGGATAGGAGACCAACCATATCGTAGTTGCGCCAGTCTTGATCTTATTATTTTGGGTAACTCACATTCTTCTTTGGCTAACATAATATAGAAAGGTCATGTCTCCAAGTCGCCAACAAAAATGGGACCTACCAGTTGTTGTTTTTTTCTTTTTCTTTTTTCAGAAAAGATATCATGTTCCTCAGAGAACATTAGATCAACTTACAAAAATTCATGCTGACAAACCTATAGCGTTTGCTTACGCCGCAGAATGGAGTTTTCAAAGAACTAGAAATCATGAACTTGCCAGAGCTTATCTTCTCAAAGGCAATCATCTTCACAAGACAAATCCGGATCTTTATCTTGAAATATTAAAAAATGAACTTGAGTTTACACAATTTATGAAAGAAAAATATGAAGATGACAATCAAGGTAATTTCGACTAGTAACGAGACCGAACACCTTCGAAGAAAAATGTGCCTATGGAATCGAATATTCTTCTCTCGAATTGAACACAATTCAATTCGTACTTCTCAATTTTAGTTTTCCAGTGGTGTTTAGGGGGCATAAATAGGAGATAAACTGAGAAATTTCAAATAGGAAATGGGATCCTGTGATACTGTTTTTATTGGAAGGGGGGTCCATTTCTGGTGATTCTGAGTTATTTTCTTAAGTTTCCCTTGAAAATCGGACCAAAGACCGCTAATAGTTTCATTTTTACGCGTAACTTTCATCCAGTTGAATTCCGTAACTTTCTTCCAGTTGTAGCCAAGTTCTAGTTTTAGTTTTAGCCATCTAGAGTTACGTACTTTTAGTTTTAGCTATCTAGTGTTACGTAGTTTTAAATTTAGACATTTAGTGTTACATTGGTTAATTATCAGTCCATGAGTAAGTCAGTCAGTATACCAACTGGGATGTTTCATAAGAATAGGATATGAATGTAGGGTTGGTTGTTTCTACGGAAAAAAATATACCGGGTGAGTCATTTTTAAGAACATAGACAAATATCTCGGAAACCGTTAAAGATGGGAAGAAAACGTTTGATCTACCCTCCTCCTCTCCTTATTTCTTTGAGGGAAATTTAAAAAGTGACCTTCAAGGTTTTCTTTAAGGTCAACTTTTTTTTTAATGAAACTCTATATTTTTGATTGTGGTTTGAATTTTGTATTAAAAAAGAAATAATTTTTGCTTTAAACTTTTTTCGATTTGACTTTCAGTTTTCGAGATAATTTTATTCTTGACGTGCTTTTAGTAAGGGACATATTCGAACTTATGAAGTATTATCGGCACGCCCTTCCTATCTCTAACGAGTTTCGCGATATTTGACTATGTCCTTTAAAATGACCCACCCTCTATATGTACAAGAGAATCCCCTCAGGATGAGTGGCAGTTTATTATTTGGGTTAGTTTAAAATAACAAACTTAAACCATACCTCTCGAAAAAAATGGAGAAAAGTTCTACCCTTAGATGCCCGTCGAAGAGTTCTATAAATAAATAAGATAAAATCATATTATAATTTTTTGTATCATTTTCTTTTTTCAGATTTGGATAGCTTGTCCGACTCAATACTAAATGGAGACAATTGTCGCATTATATATGATTTTGCAAAGAAAAATATTGAAGTGAATATAAAAAATTTAGATTTTTATAAGGATATGCTAGCACTTTATCACAAATATGAGTTTACACAAGCCTTTCAAATAGAAATTATTGGGTAAGATATATATATATATATATTTAATTTGGCTTAACGTCTCTTTAACAGCTATTGGTCACTCGAGACGGGGTTTTTACACATCTCTAGTAGAAAGAGGGGTTTCTCAGGGGCGCTGTATAACTTTATCGAGTTTACAAAACACACAATGATTTTACCTGAATTTGTAATAGAAAGGACCGTACATTTTTCTCCCCGAGCCCTTCTCCCTACCGGCCTGACAAACATCAATAACCTTAGTAAACCCATATTTTAAAGTTGGTAACATTTTTCATTTATTATTTTCAATAGACGTCTCTGTGGCAGAGAGTGCATCACACTCGACTTGCACCAAGGAAGTTCCGGGTTCAATTCCTGGACGGGTTGAAAATTTGAATTGAAAATTTGAAAAAAGGTTTTTTCGATTTATTTACTTCGTTGTGTTTGGGGGTAACTCAGCCTCCTGAGGACAATTGATTAGCTATAGTAATAGCGCCAAGTGGTAGAATTATAAGGTAAACATTGTTAAAGTGTAGCTTAGTAGACTTAGTAGTAATATTGGAGTGAATGTTGAATAATACCTTGTAATGCTATGATGCCCACAAACATTGTGACACAATAACACAAAAAATAAACATTTTCATCATTTTTTGATATTTTACGATTAAAAAAAAATAAAAATAAATGGGTGCGTGTACTTATTAAAAAAACATACTACCCCTCCCGGGAGTGAACTCAGAACCTACCAGCTATAAAACAGGGCCTTGCCACTGGGCCACAATGTTCTATAGAAATAGAATGAGAAAATACAATATTTAGTTGGAGGGGTCTGTGTTAATTTTGTGTTACAGATGCGCGCGCATCTTAAAATTTCACTCTCATCATTTTTTCATAAAGCGTCTAAAGAAGTATAACTTCAAAAAAAATAAAAAAAAAAATGGGTCAACCTTAAAAGGCGATTTAAAATAAGTACCCATTGAAATATTTTAGTGGGAAACATACATCTATTTTTTTTTAAAACAGACAAACTCTATGTGTAAAAAAATATTTTTTCACAAATAAATTTATCTTATGTGACATTAACTTCCCGTATCTGAATTCAGCATAGAATTGTTTTTTTTTTTGTTTTTTTGTAGTGATATATTAAAGTCATGTCCTGGCCCTGGAAGCGAACTATTTCGAGATCTCTTTGCAAGGATTAACCTTTCCGGACCAACTCCTTACGACATTGAAGCAATCAGGTAGGTAATATTTTTTAAAAAAATGAAAAACCGTGAGAAAATTCCAAAATAATATTAGAACATAGTGATTTTTTATCTCGAGATCTATGATCGACGGTTCTACGCACCAGGACGACTTGGAACGCATACCAACACAGTTCCACTTTTCAAATCTGAGTATAGAAATCGGGGAACAGTTGACTTTAAGTTGGCACAATTTGACCCCCCTAAATGGGACCTACTCAGGGCGGTCGAGAGAAAATCAGGGTCCGGGGAAAAAATACGGCCCCTTTACTAAAATGAACAAATTCTTAAGGACCCCTCCAAGGGCCCGGGGGATTACCCCGTCACCCCTCTCCCCCTTTGGGTGATCCTGGACCTACTTTTGTATCCATTTCCATCAAAACCCGTCAGAGTGATAAAAGTGACCTTCAGGGGTACGGTGTTCGGTGTACAGAGTAGGGGGTCGGCGAATGAACGGATTTTTTTGTTACCAAAAACACTTTTTATAATTATTTATGAAGAAACTAGTTTCGAATTATTCGATTCATCATCAGTCTAGTCGAGTCGAAGGATGGGTAACTCTCCATCCTTCAACTCGACTAGACTGATGATGAATTATCTATCATTAAATTCCTCGACATGAATTAGGTATAAAATAGGTAAGATTATTTGGTGGAGATTTCAAAGGGTTGGATGGAAGAGAATTCCTCAGGAATTAACCCTGCCCTTTGAATTAACTTTTTTTTTTCTCTCTCTTTACTTTCATTCCCATTTTTTCTCTATCTCCTCTTTGCTTTTCATTCCATCTTTCTTTATATAGTCAATTCAATAAGGAGTTAAATAATAATAATGAATCGAATGATTTGAAACTAGTTTCTTCATAAATAATTATAAATAAAGTTTCTAGTGTTTTGTTTTAATTTATTTTAAAAATCAATATTTTTAAACACTTATAATTAACATGATATTCAAAGATTTAAATTCTAGCAGTCGACAACAACTTATTTAGAGCTATAAAAAATAAATTTCAAAATAGAAAACGGTTTTTTATCAACTGCAAGTAAATTGTTGAGTTACGACAATATGTCGTAACAGACGAAAGCGCTCGTGACTCAACAATTTACTTGCAGTTGATACAAAACTTTTTTCTATTTTGAAATTTATTTTTCATATTTCATAATGACTGCAAACATCCTATATACCATCTCTAAATTTTATTTCTAGAGCTGACGTTTCATTGATTTGTGACTACCATCGTAAAAAAATATGTGACTAATTAGAATTCAATATTTTCAGAATCACTTTTGAAACATATAAAAAAATGCTGATCCTCGTCGACACAGAACAGATGTGGAGTTACACACTTGACTTTTTAGTGGAAACAATGAGCGAAACAACGTCAGAGTTGAATGGGGAAGAAATAAAACAATGGTATCTAACGTTGGTACAAGAAGCACATGAGAAAGAGAAATTAAGTGTAGACCAATACTTAAATTGGGTATGTTTTGATTTCGACTTACCATATGTTTTGACTTACCAAAAACACTATTTATTATTATTTATAAAGAAACTAGTTTCGAATCATTATATTCATCATCAGTCTAGTCGAGTCGAAGGATGGAAGTTGACATTCGACTGGTATCTAACGTTCGAGTCGACTAGATTGATGATGAATCGAATGATTCGAAGCTAGTTTCTTTATAAATAATAATAAATAGTGTTTTTGGTAAGTGTTTTAATTTATTTAAAAGTTAATGTTTTTTAACACTCCCTCATCTATAGTTATAAAATACAAATTATGTTATATTTCACCCTTTATTATCTTTAGTCAACGAAAAATATAGCTACTCGTAAGTCGACTCTTTAAAGATTCGACTCATTTCAAAAAGTTGATTCGACTCGTGGATGACTGGCCCATCCCTACTTGATTTAAGTTTGTCAAATCAGTAACCTCGTTATTGATTAATTTCAGATGAAATTCTTACTGGAAGATAAGAAAAGAGATGAACTGAATGCGCTTCAAGTTTACATTCAATCAAACGAGAGACTATCTTCGTCGCCAGATCTCTGGGTTGCAATTTTAAAAGATCGTATAGCCCAATCATATCACAAAAATGTTCTGAACGATTTTTTTAAAGTTGGAATTCAAGCTCTTAAAGACAAAGCTTTACCGTTCTATTTGCATTATATTTCGTATATGTTGACTATTGGAAGAGCTTTGGTAAGACATAATTATAGAATTGTGTTTGTTTTAAATGTTTTTATTCGAACTTTGTAATTCTTTAATGCTTACTGTAAAGGCTTACCAGATTTTGAAAACGGTGTATGTCTTAAATAAGGGAACTTTAAATACACCAGTTCACGTAATATTACCGAAATTAAGCTACACCTAGCGGGGGTTTACTTGGTGAGACCTCTGTAGCAATAGTTTCCCATTGCGATTTACTTTGGCTAGTTTGAAACTAGCCTCTTTAAAGGTAGCGGCGCCTGTTCGTTAACTTATCCGGTGACTGTGACCACATAGGTTCGAGCCCTCGTGATGCTGATTATTCCCGGTCCAACCCAGGCTGGATGAGGTCCACCTGGGTAGCTGGTGTGTAATTTTCCATCAAACAGAGAGTAAAACCACCGCCTCGAATGAGCGTAGACGTTAACAAAGATTAAGGAAAAAATTGCCGCCAAGAAACTAAAGCCAGTGGATAGCTCAGATAGAGAAACGATATTTGGAGAGAAGTGGACTGATTTTAAATGTAATTTATCTGTCACTTGCGAGATTGTTATTTTTGACTAACACGGAATACTGAAAAAAGGCACGTACCTTTTAACACTGCCGTTCCACACTCATCTTTAAATCATCATCGGCCTTTTCATGTTGTGCCGGTACACAACTTATCTCAAACGATATTTTGATATCGATGTTTGGATGTTCCGCACAACACTTAAAAACTCGTAGGAAGGAAAAGAGGAATGAGGATTGGGTGCAATCAAATATACTGCTTTACCCCTTTTTAGCGGTTTTCATTAATCCTGTCTGAAAAGAGAATGGTAAGAGCCAGAGACTTGAAATTTGGTATGTATGTCATATTTGGGCTCCGAGTAAGCTTCGAAGCTTTTGGGTGCACTCAAATATACCGCTGGCGGTTTTTACCGCTTTTTAGCGTTTTCATCAACCCTGTCTAAAAAAAGAATGGTAAGACCTATAGACTATTTGGTATGTATGTCAAATTTAGGTACATGTGGGTCTAATTACGCCCCAGATTTTTATAAACGAATAGAAACGAAGTTCGGGTACTCAGCTAGTAAAATAATAAATCCATGTGTCACATTGGCAGAGTTTTTTTTTGAAGTTATACTTCTTTAAGCGCGTTATGAAAAAATGATGAGAGTGAAATTTTAAGATGCGCGCGCACCTATAACAAAAAATTATCACCGCATCGTGTAACACAAAATTATTACCGCATCAGTATAACACAAAATTAACACAGATGAAGTTAGTTATGAAAAAATGATGAAGATGGAGTTAGTTATGAAAAGATGATGAAAGTTAAATTAAAATATTGTATTTTCTCATTCTGTATCCATAGAACATCGTAGCTCAGTGGCAAGGCCTCTGTTTCATAGTTGGTAGGTTTTGAGTTCACTCCCGGGTGGGGTAGTATATTTTTTTGAAATATTTTTAAATTTTGAAATATTTTTAAATTTTTATAAGTACACACACCCACTTTGTTTGTGTTCACAGGTGATGGAAGCATATGAAATTGGCATTAATCAAGGTCAATACCCTGAACTTTGTACTCGAATTCGTGTCATGTACTTAGAATGGCTCGCGTTAAGTGAAACTCGTGACAAATCGATTCGTTTTTATCAACAATATCGTAAAACGCCGCCTCTGTCTCTTGAATTCCATGAGACTATGTATCAAATTGAGTCATTGCAATTGAATGCAGATAAATCATTTCTGAGAGACATAAGAGCTACGGCGGCTTTCACTTTCGGAAAAAATAACATAGGTGAGTTTTAATGGATAGGCAAAATATTGTAACACTGGGGGGTGGGTGCGCCAGAAAAAAACCGGGGGGCGTGGGTTCATTCTCCAGCAGGGGCCAGGATATTTTCCTCATTAATTTGAATATTGACCACATAAAAATAGAGCTCTAACGGTCAGGTGGTAGAAAGTGCCTCAGGCATTAACCTAGCCTAGTGGTAACGGTCCACTCAAGAATCTTTTTTTTTTTTTTTTTTTTTTTTTTTTTTTTTTNATTTTTTTTTTTTTTTTTTTTTATGCGTCCTAACATTTCTGTCTGAAGGCTTCTTTTTCAATACAGAACAAATCTCTCTTTTGGACCCATTGCAGAATAATATTGTTGGAACCCACCTTCAAACTCTAATCCCTTAGATCACGTAGGTGGGTGGGTTCCAACAATATCATTTTGAATCACCGTTTTGAAAAACGTTCCACTGCAACGATGCTCAGAGGTCCACGACTCCGTTGTAACTAAACCCATTGTTGGAAAGAAAATGACAACAACATCAACAATCGAAGACAAGTAGCAGATCGTTTTTGTAGCGGCCAAAGAGGATTAAAATCAATGTTTGATGAAATTTTCTTTCATCACAGTAGAAAAAAATAAGTATACTTGCTGTCAAAGAAGATTAAAATTAATTATTGATGAAATTTTCTTTCATCGCAGCAGAAACAAATAAGTATAATTGCTGTCAGATGATGTGAGTCTTATGTTGTGAGTCTCAATGATTGATGAAATTATCTTTCATCACAGCAGAAAAAATAAGTATAATAATTGCTGTCAGATGATGTGAGTCTTATTTTGTGAGTCTTAATGATTGATGAAATTTTCTTTCATCGCAGCAGAAAAAAATGAGTATAATTGCTGTCAGACGATGTGAGTCTTAATGATTGATGAAATTTTCTTTCATCACAGCAGAAAAAAATAAATATAATTATTGTCAGACGATGTGAGTCTTATTTTGCAATGTTGTATTGATGGTCCCTGGCTAAACACCTAACGTCTCTTTAACATCTGTTGGTCATTCGAGACGGGTCTTTTTATCCTCCATTCGCTGGAAACTTGTAAACCAGCTACCCACATTGACCACTCTCAGCCTGGGTTGAGCCGGAAAAGGTCAACATTACGAGGGCGCGAACCCACGTAGACAGTAGGCACCCACATGGAACAACCTCGCTGAACGATGCTTAACTTCAGTGATAAAACGGAAACTTGTATATTCAACGTGCCATAGACGCTGGCTAAACGGTTTCTTTGGTTTTCAGATGTATGGCTCAAATACATTTCTTTTGATTTTGAATATTTCAATGGTTCCAATACAAATGATATCTATCAAATGGCGTTAAAATTTCTCAGCGAATCCACTGAACAACTGATTCAATTTCAAGATAAATATGTTGATTTGAAGAGTAAGATCCAAGTAATGCCGTCCGATGTACAACTCGAGTAAGTAATCCACTGAACAACTGGTTCAATTTCAAGATAAATATGTTGATTTGAAGAGTAAGATCCAAGTAATGCCGTCCGATGTACAACTCGAGTAAGTAATCCACTGAACAACTGGTTCAATTTCAAGATAAATATGTTGATTAGAAGAGTAAGATCCAAGTAATGCCGTCCGATGTACAACTCGAGTAAGTAATCCACTGAACAACTGGTTCAATTTCAAGATAAATATGTTGATT
>CM022882.1:6996973-7008224 GCA_012654025.1 Pachypsylla venusta | reverse complement strand
CTAAAATGTCTAATTATGTACCACATGCAAGAAATAAGTGTGTGTAAACACTGTCAAAAGACATTTGTCTGTGTGGGATGTCAGGAAGGACAAAGTTCTGGTTCAGAATAGATTTCCTAGGGTCTAGCGATTTTTTTTTTTTTACATTCATTTACATTATTTTATTCCTGGGATTAAATTTTATTTTTATGTAAGATAATAATTGATTTAGTTTATATTTTTTTAGTTTTTAATAAAGAAATAGCGACTTTTTGTAATAAAAAAATACATTCTTTCCTATATTTTGTTTGCGGGTACTTTGTACCCCCCCCCCCTGGCAATGCACGTAATTGAATGGAGCTTGGCAATCCTAGGGTTAACTAATCCATTCTCTTAATATTTGTCAGCAGAACAAATTTTCTTCAGCATGACAGGGCTCTTCTTTAAATGTGCATGGAATTCTGCACAATTGTTGTTGATGTTTATCTTGACGATGAGCAACCTAGGTAGCCGGCTTGATTTCCGTCCGGAGCTAATTTTTCTCAAACGGAAGCAATTATTTTAAAGAAGTTAGTTTCACAAAAAGCGGGACACATTCATTGCTTTGGTCAAAAGTGAGACATTTTAGTGTCCCCAAGCAATTGCTAGGGACAGGGGGACAGGGTCTGCAAAGCGGTACGTATGGTCACCCTAATTATGCTACTCTGAGAACGTCCGGACTAGATGTTGAGATGTTGATAATCTCATCCCCTTCTATGTCCTCCAATAGTGGTAAATATCTCGAATTTTTGAGAATGAAAATTCCTTAGGTTGGATGGGTCTGAGCGACGCCCTACTGTTTGTAAGTCAGAGCGTCTTACCACTATACCACCAAACCTTTCCACAAAGCAGGGTTCATGCGAACTATCCCTGCTAACTTTCCATATTTTCATCAAAAATATCAATTTTCTTTAACCAGGCCCCGATTAACCTTCCGCGGGGCCCGTAGCACTTTCACAGAGCGGGGCCCCCTCCACACTCCGCCGACGCCGTCTAAGTAGTTTATTTTTGGAGCCAATACAAAAATTGATTATCTTTTGGTCTTTTTGTCTAGTACCTACAGCTGGTAGAGAAAAGTGAAATCAAATTTTGAGTATACCAACATCGATAAAACATGGTTTACCGCTCATGCTAAAAAAACAATTTGCTTAATATGTTGCAATACTCGTTTCTTTATTAAGTTCCTTGGTAGTAGGTACCTACTTGTACTTTCCTAAATTA
This sequence comes from Pachypsylla venusta, assembly GCA_012654025.1. Taxonomy (NCBI): domain Eukaryota; kingdom Metazoa; phylum Arthropoda; class Insecta; order Hemiptera; family Aphalaridae; genus Pachypsylla; species Pachypsylla venusta. The sequence goes on along the minus strand of CM022882.1, from coordinate 7,006,985 downwards.
GATTTTGCTACATACTTTGAAGAGTTGGGGGCCCCGTCAAAACTATATGTTTTTTCAATTGTCAACCCAGAGATGTGAAATATCTAGTGTAAGTTGTCAAAGCGCGGGGCTCGTAGCACGTGCTACAAGTGCTACTATTGTTAATCCGGCCCTGTCTTTAACTTCAACCTTTCCCAATTCTATTTGCGGTTGGCGTTGCCTTTCTCAACTCTACCATGCCACAACCTTCCGTTCTGTGCCTTCTCTCTTTAGCTGTACCCTTTCCTGGTATGGTATCCCTCGCTTGTTTTCACAGTAATCATAGAAATTGCGTAGAATCTCGCATTTTACTGACAACCTCTCATCATTGATTTGAACAGTTTTTTTTTACACGGGCTTAAGATCGTCACCTAATAACTGTCAGCAGGATCGTATTAAGGATTTTATTTCGGGTGGGGGGATCATGTAAAGGGAGTTAGACCATATAGGGATTATAGGAAAAGTTAAACCTTTTCAAAAAATTCGGGGGGGGGGTTGAACACTTAAAACCCTGTCCTGGATACGGTGCTGACCGTCACTTGGCTTGTTCTCCTCGGTGGCTACATGCTACATTATTATTCAACTATTTAGAAATGTATTCTAAATAGTTCAGCATCTTTTAACTCTAATAAGGATGCGTTCTTTTGACGGAAGGCGTTCCAACTTAGAACACAATTTAAAGGCGTTCCAACTTAGAACACAATGTTCAATACAAATGTTCCCACAATAAAAACTAAAAGAGGGGGTCTCTGGAAAGGTTGCGTGGAGGGCCCCAACATGACTTTTGCAAACCTCTGCGTTTAAGGATACCCATTGCAGGTCTGTATCCAGAATTTTATTTCGGGGGGGGGGGGGGTCATGTAAATTGAGTTTTACCATATGAATATGAAGTTAAAATAGCAAATTGTTATTATTTAAATTTTATACGGGCCGAATCCATAGTACAAATGATAATACCCAAATAATAATAAAAAAAAAACGCTCTTGAGTTTTAACAACTTGGAGCTTGACCTCATGACCAAAATGTTATTCATACTGATTTACAAAAATCTCGGTGAAGGGGGAAAATATATGAAAGAAAACAGGTTGAACGTCAGACAGCATTGTAAATGTAGAGTGAAAGTTACAAGCCAATTTCAATGTAGTTGTGCACATCATACGGATACCCTGTATATAAAATATATGAAAGAAAACATGTTGAACGTCAGACATCATTGTAAATGTAGAGTGAAAGTTACAAACCAGTTTCAATGTAGTTGTGCACATCAGAGGGATACCCTGTATATAAAATATATGAAAGAAAACAGTTTGAACGTCAGACAGCATTGTAACTGTAGAGTGAAAGTTACAAACCAGTTTCAATGTAGTTGCACACATCAGATGGATACCCTGTATATAAAATATATGAAAGAAAACATGTTGAACGTCAGACATCATTGTAAATGTAGAGTGAAAGTTACAAACCAGTTTCAATGTAGTTGTGCACATCAGATTTCAGCAAAAAAAATTGTTTTTGAAACTGGAAGTTCATCAACAAACGTCCTTGCAAGCTTTCTCTAGCAGATCTCGTTGCCAAGTACCGAATCAACCAGTTCTTGGTTTGGTTATATACAAGGTGGGTTTAGTTTTGCGTCTACGAGTTGTTTCTAACAAACGTCCTTGCAAGCTTTCTCTAGCAGATCTTGTTGCCAAGTACCGAATCAACCAGTTCTTGGTTTGGTTATATACAAGGTGGGTTTAGTTTTGTGTCTACGAGGTGTTTCTAACAAACGTCCTTGCAAGATTTCTCTAGCAGATCTTGTTGCCAAGTACTGAATCAACCAGTTCTTGGTTTGGTTATATACAAGGTGGGTTTAGTTAGAATGGTACAAATATTTTTTTGAAAAATAAAAGTGTGAATAAAATAAAGAATATTCCCTTTTTTATTTTTTCAAAAAAATAATCAGGGACGGATCCAGAGGTGTTCAAAACCAAAACTTGTTAAGTGATAAAAATACCAACTTCTAAGTTTTATCAGTACCGTAGGCCAGGATAACCAAATCTCGTATTTCCACCAGAGCTTAAAATGACGTCTTTTATAAAACGGCCATTTTGAGTCAGAAGGTCTGAAGTAAGAATATGATTTAAGATTAAAATAGAAAAACTGCATATTAAGAACACTTCAATTAGATGTCACTCTCAAGGTAACTTCTTACAAAACTACGTTGATTAATCAACGGCTAATTTCTTCGATCATATTGCAGAGTTGCTTCCTGTATTGTTTTACTCCATCAACACAGATAAACTCGGCCCGTAAAGATTTCACACTCTCAAGGTAACTTCTTACAAAACTACGTTGATTAATCAACGGCTAATTCCTTCGATCATATTGCAGAGTTGCTTCCTGTATTGTTTTACTCCATCAACACAGAAAAATTGGGCCCGTGAAGATGTCACCCTCAAGGTAACTTCTTACAAAACTTCGTTGATTAATCAACAGCTAATTCCTTCGATCATATTGCACAGAGGCATCCAGTATTGTTTTACTCCATCAACACAGATAATCTCGGCCCGTGGAAATGGTGCTCAAGGTAACTTTTTACAAAACTTCGTTGATTAATCAGCGGCTAATTCCTTCGATCATATTGCACAGTTGCTTCCTGTATTGTTTTACTCCATCAACACAGATGATCTCGGCCCGTGAAGATGTCACCCTCAAGGTAACTTCTTACAAAACTTCGTTGATCAATCAACGGCTAATTCTTTCGATCATATTGCACAGTTGATTCCTGTATTGTTTTACTCCATCAACACAAATAAACTCGGCCCGTGAAGATGTCACTCTCAAGGTAACTTCTAACAAAACTCCGTTGATTAATCAACGGCTAATTCCTTCGATCATATTGCACAGTTGCTTCCTGTATTAAAGACAGATAAACTCGGCCCGTGAAGATGTCACTCTCAAGGTAACTTCTTACAAAACTTCGCTGATTAATCAACGACTAATTTTGCAGAGTTGCTTCCTGTATTATTTTACTCCATCAGCACAGATGAACTCGGCCCGTGAAGATGTCACTCTCAAGGTAACTTCTTACAAAACTCCGTCGATTAATCAACAGCTAATTCTTTCGATCACCAGATCAAAAATTTCTGAGTTATTTTTCCTTTAAAATTATAAATTCTAATAAATAAGTAGATCAATTTTATTTTATTTTTGTCGAATTCAAGTTTTTAAGATAACTTTCTTCAGAAAGATAGTGGGGAGATACTGGAAGTGAGAGGAGGGAACCAATTGTACACCGAACAAGACAGAATCATTTTGGTCGTCAGCACAGTTGTCGGTCGTTATGAAAATAAAATTATTTCGTATTTTTTTTTTTTTTTTTTTTTAAAATCTAATTATTTAGAATTAAAATTATTTTTTATGTGTGTTCATATTGTAAAGTTATTTTTAAATTATTATTAATTAAATGATGTGAGGTTTAGTTTTAATTTTTCGTTTTTTTTCCGTTATAAATTAACCACTAGAGGAGATAGGGACCACTTGGTTCCTCCGTTCTACTTTAGCGGTTCAAATTCATGAGATAAAATTTCATGGGTTGGCAGGGTTTGAACCCACGCCCTACAGTTTACTAGTCAGAGCTTCTTACAAACTATGCGCGGATATAGTCCTCTTGTTTTGGGGGGGCACAATCGCATAATAATTATACCTAACAGAAAATTTGGAGGGGGAGGGACTCGTAACCTAGAGAATGGGGGTTCGAGTCCTCCGCAGTACTTTTCAATGCAATGTTTATCGAGGTACGATACCTAATTTGTTAAAAGCTGTAGAGCCTATCACAAATACCTTTCATAAGGGTGATAAGTGATTTTATAAACGTGATGACGAAAAAAAAAGTGCTATGACGGATGACAGAATTTTTGACGATTTTTTATTTACGTATTTTTATTTATTGGGATTTAGTCTCAGGATTGGGTATTATTTAGGGGCCCGTGCACCCCCTCTTAATGGAATAAAAGACACAGCGGATCACCATTCATATCATTTCATTTTTTTTTTTAAATTTTTTACGTGATTAGGTTAATGAAATTTGAGAAACACCGCTCGCTTAAAAAAACTGGGGGGGCACGTTCCGTCACTGACGGAACACTAGTTCCGTCAAATTACTGAAGTTAATTAACGTCGGGTATGTTTAGTTCTCGGATGGGAGGACACCTCGAATCCATTGGCTGTTTCAGGGAGGGGGGGGACTTAGTCCGCTGTGGATTGGAGGAAAAATGGCTTCGTTTTAAAACACGGTGAAATATTTCTGAGCAATTTTGGCAACGAGTAATTATCCTTAATTTCTTCTCCGAAACAAACTCGATGCAATTAATCGGGAAATCAATAATTATATTAAACTAGCAGAATACGGCCGCTTCGCTTGGCGCCTTAGAGGCATGGCCGTTTATAGTTCCAACCCCCTTTTTTCGCGATAAAAAGTAGCCTATGTCCTTTCCTAAAGTTTAGTCTATCTCCATACCAAATTTCATCAAAATCGGTTCAGTAGTTTAAGCGTGAAAGCGTAACATACATACAGACAGACAGAGTTACTTTCGCATTTATATATTAGTATGGATTTGCTGGTCATCGCATTTCAAGTTTTCTTTTCCTTTAGGCGCTTTAACCGCTGTGATGAAACAGGTCGTTCGCGCCGGCGCTTACGAGAACTGGTATATTCAACGTGGTATGATCTTTGGCAAATTTTTTTTGGTGACCTGCAAACCTAAATTTCTGCCTAAAGTCAGTGTTTTTTTTCTTCTTCTACTTTAGTACTTTAGCAGGTCGATTTACTAAAAATGACCTTCTGAGGCCATTTTAAAAGTTTCACTACGTGTGATTTTTTTAAAAAAAAATTAATTTCGATTTATTATTTCAAAGTTTACGACGAGTGACGTGATATTACGAAACTGGTAAGTACCTACCTACTTAATAATAATTTTAAAACTTTTTTTTTAAAAAAAAATTGGCTTGACGTCTCTTTAACATCTATTGGTCATTCGAGGGGTTTTACCCTCCATTCGCCGGGAACTTACAAAAAAGCTACCGTCTGGGTTGGGCCGGAAAAAAAGCCAGCATCATGAGGGCGCGAAACCTCGTGGACTCCCACATGGTATACCCTCGCTGGACGTTGCTTAACTTTAGTGATCCAACGGGAACTGGTGTATTCAACTTGCCATAGACGCTGGCAAGCCTTAGTTTTAAAACAACAGAAATTATCCTTAATTTCTTCTCCGAAGCAAACTCGATGCAATTAATCTGATCTCAATAGTTCTGTTGAATTTGTTGGTAATCGCATTTCAAATTTTTTTTTTTTTTTTGTGGTGACCTACAAACCTAAATTTCTGCCTAAAGTCCGTGTTTTTCTTCTTCTTCTTTAGTTCTTCAGCAGGTTGATTTACTCGAAATGACCTTCTGATGTCATCTTAAAAGTTTCACTGCGTGTGATATTTAAAAAAAAATAATTTCACTTTAATATTTCGAAGTTTGCGACGTGTGACGTGATATTACGAAACTGGTAAGTACCTACTTAATAATAATTTGAAAGCTAGAATGTCAGCGTCTATGGCACGTTGAATACACCAGTTCCCATTGGAACCCACCAGTGGGGTTGTACCATGTGGGTGTCCACGTGGGTGCGCGGTATAAAGAAGCAACTATAAATAGCAAAGGGTGGCCTTTGGTAATTGAATAGAACCGGACAATCTTTTGTCCTTAAAACCGTCTTGAAAGTTCGGATAAACCAAACGCCGTGGTTAATGGTACGCTTGAACATGGAACGGACAACAGGGGTATCACTGCATTACAGACCCCTCAGCATTCCCGAGCATAGAATCGTCATATGATAATGATGCATTAAGAGAAAATTCATGGACCATGAGGTACAGACATGGTCGTATCCAGGACAGGGTTTTAAGGGGTCACCCCCCCTCCCTCCAAAATTTTTGAAAATCAGTATAACATTGATAATTTGCTATTTTAATTTCATATACTCCCTATATGGTAAAACTCTTTTTACATGACCCCACTCCACGGGTACAGCCAGTGGTAAAACTTCCTTCACATGACCCCCCCTCCGAAATAAAATCCTGAATACGGGCCTGGGTACAGCAAATAGTAAAACTCCCTTTACATGACCCCCCCGGAAATAAAATCCTGGATACGCGCATGGGTACAGCAAATGGTAACACTCCTTTACATGACCATCCCCCCGGAAATAAAATCCTGGATACCAGGGTGTCTACCAAATCGTCAAAGTGAAATTCCCTGACTTTTCCAGGTTTTTCAGTGTACTTTTTCAAGATTTTGTCTCCCCCATCTGGGCCCAGGGACCCCAAAAACTATACAGCAAATTTCCTTCATAGCCTAAACATGTATACCAAAATTGTAGAGAAAAACGATAATAAGCGCCGCAGGCGAAATTTTTCGGGAAAAGAATGTTCACCCATAAAATTGGCCATTGAGATAAAAAAAAACTCAATTTGAAGAATTCCCTGACTTTTGGAGTTTTTTCGGCGTTTTTTCCTAAATTCCCTAACTTTTCCCTGACATTTTGCAGTCCCCTAAAATTCCCTGACAATTCCAGGTTTTCCAGAATTTCCAGTCTGGTAGACACCCTGGGATACGGGCATGGGTACAGCAAATGGAAAAATTCCTTCACATGACCCCCCCCCTCCGAAATAAAATCCTGGATACGGGCCTGGTTAGAGCAAATGGTAAAATTCCCTTCACATGACCCCCCCACTCCGACATAAAATCCTGGATACGGGCCTGGGTACAGCAAAACTTGCTTCACAAGAACCTCCCCCCCCTCCGAAAAAAAATCCTGGATACGAGCCTGTGGGTACAGCAACTTCCTGAACAACACTTGTAAAGGAAAAATCTGATGAAAATCGGCTTGATGTCGTCATAGGCAATCATCATTATTTAAAGATCTTTGCATGATGCTTTGCTAGATCTGCGAATACCCAGTGGCGGCAGGGCCGCCAAGAGAAAATTCGGGCCCGGGACTAAAAAGTTACGGGCCCCTATACAAAAATGTATGAATCCCCAAAAGCAAATTACCTAAACATTAAATATAAGTATCCATGATGTATAATATAAACTAATGATGTTAAATTACTTCTATTAATAACAAATCATGATCAATAAATCAAATTAATCAAGTTTTAAACTAGGTAATCGAGGTGGTAAAAGCTTTAATTTTTTTTAAGCACCTCGGAATTCCGGACCTATTCTGTTAGGCATAATTATGCCTATGCCTAACAGAACAAGACAAGAAAAAAAATGGACTCTTGAGTGGAAGATTACCACAAGGCCTTTGGAAATTCATGATTACAGAAGACTCGAGGTATATGCCTATGCCTAACAGAACAAGACAAGAAAGAAAAAAAAAATAGACTCTTGAGTGGAAGGTTACCACCAGGCCTTTGGACATTTATGATTACAGAAGACACGTGGTATATGCCTATGCCTAACAGAACAAGACAAGAAAGAAAAAAAAAATAGACTCTTGAGTGGAAGGTTACCACCAGGCCTTTGGACATTTATGATTACAGAAGACACGTGGTATATGCCTATGCCTAACAGAACAAGACAAGAAAGAAAAAAAAAATAGACTCTTGAGTGGAAGGTTACCACCAGGGCTTTGGACATTTATGATTACAGAAGACACGTGGTATATGCCTATGCCTAACAGAACAAGACAAGAGAAAAAAATAGAATCTTCAATGGAAGGTTACCACCAGGCCGACACGAGGTATATGCCTATGCCAAAGGGAAGGTTACCACCAGGCCTTTAGAATTTCATGATTACAGAAGACACGAGGTATATGCCTATGCCTAATAGAACAAGACAAGAAAAAAAATAGACTCTTGAGTGGAAGGTTACCACCAGGCCTTTGGAAATTCATGATTACAGAAGAGACGAGGTATATGCCTATGCCTAACAGAAAAAGACAAAAAAATAGACTCTTGAGTAGAAAGTTACCACCAGGGCTTTGGAAATTCATTATTACAGAAGACACGTGGTATATGCCTATGCCTAACAGAACAAGACAAAAAAAAATAGACTCTTGAGTGGAAGGTTACCACCAGACCTTTTGAAATTCATGATTACAGAAGACACGTGGTATATGTCTGGCAGAACAAGGCATAGCCTTTGAATCCACGTCTAGTTTTATCTCCACGATTTATCAATGCAATGGTACATCCGCCTATGGTTGGTCATAGATCCACGAAAATACTGTCACAAATATGTATCCACGTCTAGTTTTATCTCCACGATTTATCAATGTAATGGTACATCCTCCTATGGCTGGTCATAGACCCACGAAAATACTGTCACAAATATGAATCCACGTCTAGTTTTGTCTCCACGATTGGCACAATTACGAATCCATGTCTAGTTTTATCTCCACGATTGGCACAATTACTAATCCATGTCTAGTTTTATCTTCACGATTGGCAGAATTACGAATCCATGTCTAGTTTTATCTCCACGATTGGCACAATTAAGAATCCACATCTAGTTTAATCTACATGATTGGCACAATTACGAATCCATTATAGTTTTATCTCCACGATTCATCAATGCAATGGTACATCCACCTATGTTTGGTCATAGATCCACGAAAATACTGTCACAAATATGTATCCACTTCTAGTTTTATCTCCACAATTTATCAATGTAATGGTATCATTGCACTAGATATAGACACATTAAAATTTTGTGTTGCAAATATGGATCCGTGCGGGTCCTAACCATTTTTATCATAACGGCTCTAGTGCAATGGAAGTGAAAGTGTTTGATATAGAACATGCAGTCATCAATTAAATTGTTTTTTAATCATGGCCGTAACCAGGACAGGGTTTTAAGGGTTCAACNTGATTACTTGTGATATCAAGTGAAGTCTAGTTTTAACACCACAATTTTTCTTTTGCTTGTCTTTTTCTAACACCATAACTCTCGAACGCCTTGTCTGATTTTGATGAAACTTGGTGCGGACATAATTACGTCCAAATAAATTAGATGACTAATGGGGGCGGGGGAAGTAGGTACCTGGAGCCAAATGGGAGCCCTTTAATGGTATCAATCTTTCGCTCTCTTTCGATAGTATTCGAAATTGAGTGAGGTCTACAGTTCACTGAACCACTTTTATTTTCGAAATTTCTAAAACGCTGCAGAGAAAACAAAACCCGATCTGAAATTATTGTACTGGTCGTTCTGTGAACCGCGGATCTCATTATAAGGCCACTCGGGGCTACTATAAGGACATTTGGGGCCACTATATGGCCACTCGGGGCAACTATAAGACCAATCGGTGCCACTATATGGCCACTTGGGGCCGCTATATGGCGACTCGGGGCCACTATAAGGCTCAATTTATTATAGCCCAAAATCTAAAAAGCAAATTCTTTTATCTAAATAAATAACTCATTAAAGTTTCATTAAAAATGAACAAAGAGTTATCATAAGTAACGAACAGATAAACAGACGTTCCAGAGTTATCACAAGTAACGAACACATAAACAGACGTTTCAGAGTTATCACAAGTAACGAACAAATAAACAGACGTTTCAGATTTATCACAAATAACAAACAGATAAACAGACGTTTCAGAGTTATCACAAGAAACGAACAGATAAACAGACATTTCAGAGTTATCACAAATAACGAACAGATAAACAGACGTTTTAGAGTTATCACAAGTAACGAACAGATAAACAGAGGCTTCAGAGATATCACAAGTAACGAACAGATAAACAGAGGTTTCAGAGATATCACAAGTAACGAACAGATAAACAGACGTTTCAGAGTTATCACAAATAACGAACAGATAAACAGACGTTTTAGAGTTATCACAAGTAACGAACAGATAAACAGAGGTTTCAGAGATATCACAAGTAACGAACAGATAAACAGACGTTTCAGAGATATCACAAGTAACGAACAGATAAACAGACGTTTCAGAG
>CM022882.1:6984514-6996772 GCA_012654025.1 Pachypsylla venusta | reverse complement strand
CAAAAAAAAATCCGTTTGTCCGCCGTACGCCGTGATGGGCACTTTTGCCACTTAGCGTTGACCGATTTGGATGAAATTTGGTACAAATATACCGCTGGCGGTTTTTACCGCTTTAAAGCGGTTTTCATTAATCCTGTCTAAAAAGAGAATTACCGAGCCAGATTCTTCAAATTTGGTAGGTAGGTATGTCAAATTTAGGGTCTAATTATGCCCCAGATTTGGAATTTTTTTTGGGGGGTACCCACCAATTTTTTTTTTTTTTGCCAGAAAAATAATAAACCCAGGTGTCACATTGGCAGAGTTTTTTTTTTCGTGACGATTCCATAGGTTCATTATTGAAAATAATATACCAAAATTGTAGAGGTAAACACTAGATATCACTTCGTTTGACCAACCATCCGACACTAGTTTTAATCAAGATGAGCAGTTATGTGGTGAGGCTAGTGGTTTCATGAATGTTATTCACACAGAAATGGTGAACTGGGAACATGGTCCGGCCGTTCAATGAGACCTACCAACGAAACCGGCCCGGCCTTGGTACACGAACAAACTTTGGGAACAATAATGTAAGTGTTTTTGTGACATAATTGACGGAAGTGAGGTCTAGTATTATCTCCACGATTTTCCTTTTGGTCTATTAATCAGTTCCTTTTTTCATCACAATAAAACTCGAAGTCCCCTGTGGATAGGGGGACATATAAAGAATACTTCCAAGGCACCCAAGTCCATGTCAGTCGTAAAAGTCGACTAAGGACAGGGTCGGAAACGATATCCCTTCCATTAACCAACATAGTGGTGACGTTAGGATGAAAAATTTTAGTGATTTGTATATACGGTTGTCCAACGAAACCGGCCCGGCCTTGGTACACGAACAAACTTTGGGAACAATAATGTAAGTGTTTTTGTGACATAATTGACGGAAGTGTGGTCTAGTATTATCTCCACGATTTTTCTTTTGATCTATTAATCAGTTCCTTTTTTCATCACAATAAAACTCGAAGTCCCCTGTGGATAAGGACAAGGTCGGAAACGATATCCTTTCCATTACCCAACTTAGTCGTGACGTTAGGATGAAAAAATTTAGTGATTTGTATATACGGTTGGAAATTCCATCAAAATCAAAAAGTTTGGTGGTTTATACGGTTGAAAATTCCATCAAAATCAAAAAGTTTGGTGGTTTGTACGGTTGAAAATTTCATCAAAATCAAAAAGTTTGGTGATTTATACGGTTGAAAATTCCATCAAAATCAAAAAGTTTGGTGATTTATACGGTTGAAAATTCCATCAAAATCAAAAAGTTTGGTGGTTTGTACGGTTGAAAATTCCATCAAAATCAAAAAGTTTGATGATTTATACGGTTGAAAATTCCATCAAAATCAAAAAGTTTGGTGGTTTGTACGGTTGAAAATTCCATCAAAATCAAAAAGTTTGGTGATTTATACGGTTGAAAATTCTATCAAAATCAAAAAGTTTGGTGATTTATACGGTTGAAAATTCCTTCAAAATCAAAAAGTTTGGTGATTTATACGGTTGAAAATTCCATCATCATCGACTGATGGGACTGGAGAAGAGCAACGCAAGTGGGTTGTAATCTGAGAAGATCCAAACGGGTCCAACATACCTAACATCGACTGATGGGACTGGAGAAGAGCAACACAAGTGACTTGTAATCTGAGAAGAACCAAACGGTTCCAACATACCTAACATCGACTGATGGGATTGGAGAAGAGAAACACAAGTGGGTTGTAATCTAAGAAGAACCAAACGGGTCCAACATACCTAACATCGACTGATGGGACTGGAGAAGAGCAATACAAGTGGGTTGTAATCTGAGAAGAACCAAACGGGTTCAACATACCTAACATCGACTGATGGGACTGGAGAAGAACAGTACAAGTGGGTTGTAATCTGAGAAGAATCAAACGGTTCCAACATACCTAACATCGACTGATGGGACTGGAGAAGAGCAATACAAGTGGGTTGTAATCTGAGAAGAATCAAACGGGTCCAACATACCTAACATCGACTGATTGGACTGGAGAAGAACAGTACAAGTGGGTTGTAATCTGAGAAGAACCAAACGGTTCCAACTTACCTAACATCGACTGATGGGACTGGAGGAGAGCAACCTGAGCAAAACAAGTAGCAATATGTATCTACATTTTCAAATCACATATTTCAAAGCCCAAATCATGGAGACCTAATTTTAGAGCCTACATAATAGAGCCCATATTTTATATCCCATATAATAGGGACCATACTTTAGATCCCAAATAATAGAGATCATATTTTAGAGACTAAATAATAGAGGCCATATTTTAGAGATCAAATAATAGAGGCCATATTTTAGAGACCATATTTTAGAGGTAAAATAATAGAGACCATATTTTAGAGGGCAAATAATAGAGACCATATTTTAGAGACCAAATAATAGAGACCATATTTTAGAGACCAAATAATAGAGACCATATTTTAGAGGCCAAATAATAGAGACCATATTTTAGAGTCCAAATAATAGAGACCAAAATTTTGAGGGCAAATAATGGAGACCATATTTTAGAGACCAAATAATAGAGACCATATTTTAGAGACCAAATTATAGAGACAATATTTTAGATGCCAAATAATAGAGACCATATCTTAGAGCCCAAATAATACAGACCATAATTTAGAGACCAAATAATAGAGACCATATTTTAGAGGCCAAATAATAGAGACCATATTTTAGAGCCCAAATAATAGAGACCATATTTTAGAGCCGAAATAATAGACACGATATTTTAGAGCCGAAATAATAGACACCATATTTTAGAGCCGAAATAATAGAGAACATATTTTAGAAACCAAATAATAGAGACCATATTTTAGAGGCCAAATAATAAAAACCAATTTTTAGAGGCCAAATAATAGAGACCATATTTTCTTCTTCTTAAGAAAAATTACGAGCAGATAGGAAAATGGCACTATGTGTTCATGTCTACTTAATAATGACTGCACCCCGCAATCTCACCCATCTTCCATTGAGAAATACTACAGTCGGGTCGGGGTAGGGGTTCTACATAAACACGCATGAGCCACGGGAGTGTTCATATTGAACACCACCTAATTCACCCCCCACCCCCACTTCTTATTTTACACACCCTTTCGTGCGTAATAAACTGCCTCAGAAAAAAATATGGAGGGGGGAGGTCTGAAATGAAAGGGAAATAAAAGTTGTTCTGGGATTTTTAGTGTTTGTTTCTATTCATGAAAAAGTCTTCAAGCATATTGTCTTGCTGTGATGGCTTCGGGAGTTTAAGACAACACCAATGCACAATCTATGAACATTTCAAAAGCTTATCTCTTATCGTTCCTAAAATAGAGACTGTTCTTTGTTTTGTAATGTCTCCTTGGGGGCGGAATGGGGCTTCAAAGGCCTCCTGGCCTTATTGGAAGAAAGGCACCACATTTTTCTTTCATATTTTTGCCCCCGATGAACCGGGGGCCCACATATTTTAGATATTTTATTTTTTTAATAATAATGCCTTACGATGAACTGGGGGTCCATTTGGGTCCACATATTTTTTCTCGCACATATTTTACATGTATTTTCCTTTCATATTTTTGACCTCCCGATGAGTTGCGGGCCCATTTGGGTTCACATATTTTTCCTCATACATATTTTACATGTTTTTTTCTTTCATAATAATGCCCACGATGAACTGGGGGCCTATATGGGTCCACATATTTTACATTTATTTTTCTTTTATATTTTTGCCCCCCCGATGAACTGAGGGCCAACATATTTTTTTCTCACACATATTTTACATGTATTTTTCTTTCATAATAATGCCCTACGATCTACGATGGGGCCCATTTGGGCCTACATATTTTTTCTCGCACAAATTTTACATGTATTTTTATTTCATATAACCAGCTCCCATGGCTCAGTGGTCACTGCACTAGTCTTGCACTCGGGAAACCCAGGTTCGCATCCTGGCAGGGGCGAGAATTTGTCACTCTGACTTGGATGTTTTTGGGGCCCACTCAGCCTCGTGAGGACAATGAGGAGCTATGGATATGCGCATAGCGATCAGGTGCCAGAATTGTAGGTAAAATTGAAAAAATCAAAGTAATTGGATAATGATTGATATTGGGAAAATCCTACAATGCTGCAGTGAGCACCAAAGGTTGTGACATAATAACAAAAAAAAGTTTTTATTTTTATTTCATATTTTTGACCCCCTGATGAGCCGGGGCCCGTCGGGGCCCACATATTTTTGCTGCCCCCATGGGCCCCCAGTCTACCTGCGTCTCTTTAACATCTAAGTTCATAAGAGGCGGGGGATTCATACTCCATTCAATGGGAACAGCCATTCACATTAACCTCACCTTACCTGGATTGGACCAGGCAATATGTGGATCATCCTGAGGTATCTGAAATCCCCCGATAGCAATCAATGCTTACGGCACTGATTGTTATTAGCGCGAGGAAAATTTTGCCGACACCCGAAGAACTATGTTTGGAAAAGTCAAAAAATCTCTTGACCCCCCTAAAAGTTTTGAGAAAAACGGGAAAATAATACGAACAAAAATCCCTTCCAAAAAGCAGGCAAATAATTTCAATTTATGAAAACTTTTCATTTTGTGATTGCGTTGCGCGTTGCGTGCGCGTCTTTCTAATAAGGGACACGCATAAAAAATAATAAAATAATTAAAAATAAAATAATTTATTTATTTAAATATATACATAACTCAATAAAAATTATCTTATTCATTTAACTTTTTTTTATATATATAAATTTTAAAAGGTCTAATTTATTTAAATTTTGTATTTTGAATTAAATATTTACTTATTTTGGGTATGCACAAATATTTTTAAAAAAACAAAATAAAATATTGTGTTTGTTTATGGTTAGCTATTTATTGAAAATTCAAAGCTATATTACTTTTAATAAAGATCTATTACTTTAATTAGAAGTTGTTACTTTATTATAGCTATTACTTTTAATAAAGAGCTATTACTTTAGTCAATAGCTATTAATTTATTAGGAAACTGTTACTTTATTATAGCTATTAATTTTTATAAAGAGCTATTACCTTAGTAAGGAGCTGTTGCTTTATTATAGCTATTACTTTTTATAAGGAGCTATTACTTTAATAAGAAGCTGTTACTTTATTATAGCTATTATTTTTAATAAAGAGCTATTACTTTAATCAATAGCTATTATTTTAATATAATTGTTTATTGTTTTGAAAGAAAATCTTCAAAGGTCTGCGCACCTGGGAATCAAGCCTTTGGGGGACAAAATGGTGATGGATCTTAAAGGAAAGGTTGCCTTAGTGACAGGAGGGGCTGCTGGTATTGGCAAGGCTTATTGTGAAGAACTTTTGAAATTTGGAGCTAAGGTAGGTATGAGCAGATACGTAGGAGCTAAGGTAGGTATGAGCAGAAACGTAGGAGCTAAGGTAGGTATGAGCAGATACGTAGGAGCTAAGGTAGGTATGAGCAGATACGTAGGAGCTAAGGTAGGAATGAGCAGATACGTAGGAGCTAAGGTAGGTATGAGCAGATACGTAGGAGCTAAGGTAGGTATGAGCAGATACGTAAGAGCTAAGGTAGGTATGAGCAGATACGTAGGGGTTAAGGTAGGTATGAACAGATAAGCAGGAGCTAAGGTAGGTATGAACAGATGCGTAGGAGCTAAGGTAGGTATGAACAGATACGTAGGAGCTAAGTTTGGTATGAACAGATACGTAGGAGCTAAGGTAGGTATGAGCAGATACGTAGGAGCTAAGGTAGGTATGAGCAGATACGTAGGAGCTAAGGTAAGAATGAGCAGATACGTAGGAGCTAAGGTAGGTATGAGCTGATACGTAGGAGCTAAGGTAGGAATGAGCAGATACGTAGGAGCTAAGGAAGGTATGAACAGATAGGTAGGAGCTAAGATAGGTATGAGCAGATACGTACAAATGGAAATGAATGTTATTCGTCTTTTTAAAAGATACCACGCTTACTCTTGAACGTCGAATCCGTTTTTTATGTAATTTCATATGGACCTTTATTATAAGCACTGATAGAATTGGCTAATTAATTTTTGGGTCACCCTGGGTCATATGGTGGCCACCCCGAAACATAATTATGGTGGCCACTTTAAACGAGCAAGGTCTGCAGTTGGCACATCTAATAGAATATTTTTGGAACATATTTTTACAAATAAGACGCTGAGATTGATACTTGTCAGAAGGTTTGTTCCCTGTGGATAGGGGGGGACTTAAAAAGAATACTTCTAAGGCACCCAAGTCCATGCAGGTCGTAAAAGGCGACTAAAGGAAGAATCAGAAATGATATTTTTTCCATTACCCATGCAGAAAGCAAGGAGAAGCTACTGCATTATCCGTAAGGATTCTCAAGTATGAACAACTTATCGCGAGCTGTTGCAAACCAGTCCACGTCTGTTAACCTATGATGATGATGAAATTTGATTTCATCATCATCATAGGTTAACATCATTGAAGTTTGTGATAATCTCGTTGAAATACTTTTATCGGAATTGTGGCAACAACCCTTCAGATTTATTCTTCCAACTGACGGATTCGGGTTAGGGGTTCAATAACAGTTCTATTATTATTTGCCTATTTTGGTCACAGGTGTCCATATGTGATATCAATGATGTAGATGGGGAAGATCTGGCCGAACAATGGAGAGCCAAATATGGACCAAACAGAGTCATCTACTGTCAATGTGACGTAACGGATTATCCACAATTTGAAGGTACGGAATATCACAATTCAAGGAAATGGGGCCACAATGGATCAAATGAAAAAAAAAAAAAAAAAAAAAAATGCCACAATCAGACAGGCCAATGGCTATATTTTTTCGTGACGATTCCAAAGATTGATTATTGAAAATAATAAACCAAGCTACACAGGTTTAGTATTGCTCTTATGTGAGTGGGAGTAGTGGGAGTGATATAAAGATTCGACCAAGATTTTGACTCAAATGGGATTTACATGCTTATCAAATTTAGGTAAAATCGGTGAACGCTAAGTGGCGAACGAAATGCCACTTACGAAGGACGAACGGATTATTTTCAATAACCAAACAAAATCTAAAGATACCTCCAACCGTTTTTTTAGATAGAATCCTGTGACGGACAGATATTCTTCGTCACATCAGGCTTAGAAATAACGTTCCCCTATCAAATATAAGCAAAATCAGTGAACGCTAAATGGCAAACGAAATGCCACTTACGAAGGACGAACGGATTATTTTTGATAACCAAACAAAATCTAAAGATACCTCCAACCGTTTTTTTAGATAGAATCCTGTGACGGACAGATATTCTTTGTCATATCAGGCTTAGAAATAACGTTCCCCTATCAAATATAAGCAAAATCGGTGAACGCTAAGTGGCAAACGAAATGCCACTTACGAAGGACGAACGGATTATTTTCAATAACCGAACAAAATCTAAAGATACCTCCAACCGTTTTTTTTTAGATAGAATCCTGTGACGGACAGATATTCTCCGTCACATCACGTTCCATTTCACATTAGGTTTCAGATGAACTAAAGGGGAGAAAATATTTTTTCAGAGGCATTTCAAATTACAATACAGAAACTCGGCGGTCTGGACATAGTTGTAAACAATGCAGGAATATTCAACGATCGTTTCTGGGAGCTAGAAGTGGACGTTAATCTGGTAAGATACGAGTACTTTAGTAAACTTATAGTTGTCAGATGTGTAACATCTATTGGTCACTCGAGACGGAACCAAATTTTTAGATTCAAAGCTATACATAGATGTTAAAAAGACGTTCAGCCAAATCTTAATATATAAATTAGAAATTTGTATGTACCTATGTGGCAGGGGTTATCTGTTACCATAGCACAGCCCAAACGGTACCAGATAGAAAACAATTGATGGGAATGGAGCCCCCCTCAAAATCATTGTCTGCAAACCAAAGAAAATTATCAGAAAGTTCTAATTTATTCACCAAAATCGAATAGTCACCATTCGATATTTTCAATTTTGACTGTAAGGATACTAACTACTTATTGACAGACATAGGGATGTTACCCAAAAGATGTAAATAATGTATTGAAGTCAAGAGAGATTATGTTGAAAAATAAGACAGAGTGGATTTATATTTTCCTATTCCATCTAGGTTAGGCCACGAACTTATGGAACCACCCTCTTATGTTGAAAAATAATACACAGTGGATTTATATTTTCCTTCTCCATCTAGGTTAGTCCACGAACTTATGGAACCACCCTCGTAGGTTGAAAAATAATACACAGTGGATTTATATTTTCCTTCTCCATCTAGGTTTGTCCACGAACTTATGGAACCACCCTCGTATGTTGAAAAATAATACACAGTGAATTTATATTTTCCTTCTCCATCTAGGTTAGTCCACGAACTTATGGAACCACCCTCGTATGTTCCATTTTAAAAGCAATAATAATAACAAAAAATTTGACTTCAAATATAAAGATCAGCCAAAACATGTACCCCTAACCATGGCTGTATCCAAGTTTTGAGGGTTCAACCCCTACCCCCCAGAAATTTATGAAAAGGTTTGATTTTTCCTATAATCCCTATATGATAAACTCCCTTTACATGACCCCCCCGAAATAAAATCCTGGATACGGGTCTGCCCCTAACCCTCCATATCATAAAACTTTGGTCAGAATTTTTTCTCCGACAGGATCAGAGTTATTTGACCGTTCTACTAAAAATAACAGAATCATCTTGTATACCACTGTAAGAAATAACTCCAAACTCTCTATGTGCTGCGTGAAAATAAAGTAAACATTTTTTGACTTTTGTTATTCTTGTGTTTCTTCAGAATGGTATAATTCGAGGCACATTGCTTGCTCAAAGTTTTATGGGGGTAGATAGAAGAGGAGGCACTGGTCGAGGGGGTACAATAATCATGACAGCTTCCACTGCAGGATTTCTTCCAAATGCTTCTGTACCAATTTATAGTGCCACTAAACATGCTATTGTGGGATTTGCTAGATCTATGGGGGTAAGTTTTGAAATGGCTCAAATAGAAGAGGAGGCACTGGTCGAGGGAGTACAATAATCATGACAGCTTCCACTGCAGGATTTCTTCCAAATGCTTCTGTACCAATTTAAGCGAAATCAAAAACAACAAAAATCGAACAAGAAAATAAAAGAGAATAATAAAAAAACGAGGGACTTCAAATATTAAAAAAAACAATGAACAAAAATAATTGACATATATACACCTCAGTTATCTTTAATTGGAATCACCATGGAATGATAAAGAATCATTGATAGCTGATAGCCCTAATATACTCGTCCACAAGAGGGCTTTAAGCGAAATCAATAACAACAAAAATCGAACAAGAAAACTGTTTTGTACTGTTTAAAGTTGAAAAAATGGCCAAATTTGGTATTATGACAAATAGTGTGATATCACCTTTCAATAAATAATAATAGTGACACTCTGCCAGGCCTTCTGAGACATACTGTATAAGTGTATATGTTTCTCAATTTCGTGTGCTTTTGTACGGGTACCATATTAAATTTAATTTTATATTTGTCTTTACAGTGGAGATGTGAATTATGAATTTTTTGTCTGATTAGATCACTAATGAATCACTCAGTAAAATGATCTAATCATTTTTATGATTCACACAATGACTCATAATCAAATGGATCTAGATCTAGCTCTTATAATCACACTCAGTTGAATGACTTATTTTCATTCTCTTTTGTACGAGCTTTCTTGCACTACGAACCATCGATCAAAGAAGAGAAGAAGAAACAAAACAACAAATAAGAAATAACCTTTAAGTAGCCAATAGGATCATTTCATAATCAACATACGAAGAGACCACACATAACTGTCTCTATTTCACTTGCCTACAGCTGCTCTCTCTCCCTGCATTTTTTTTCTCTCCCTGTTCTGTGTAGTAAAATGAACATGTTTCCATTTCAATCGTATTGTGAT
Source organism: Pachypsylla venusta (assembly GCA_012654025.1). Taxonomy (NCBI): domain Eukaryota; kingdom Metazoa; phylum Arthropoda; class Insecta; order Hemiptera; family Aphalaridae; genus Pachypsylla; species Pachypsylla venusta. The sequence continues at coordinate 6,986,802 of CM022882.1, read as the reverse complement.
TCATGAGCAATGATTCAGTAAAGTGATTTGGCTCATTTGAGTTAATTAATCACTCATGACACATCTCTACTTTACAGGATCAGTTTCATCAAACACTAACTGGTATACGTGTGATAGCACTGTGTCCAGGCCCAACCAAAACTTCCATCTCAACAGATGACATGAAAAATGGTCTCCTCAGTGACAAATATGAAGCTATATTCAAAAAAGATTTTTCAAATGTGCCATTTCAATCGTAAGTAACATAATATAATAGCGAGCGTCTAAGGTACGTTGAATATACCAGTTCCCGTTAGATCACTGAAGTTAAGCAACGTCCAGCGAAGTTGTGCCATGTGGGTGTCCACGTGGGTTCGCGCCCTCGTGATGCTGTCTATTTTTCCGGCCCAACTCAGGCTGGGTGAGGTCAATGTGGGTAGCTGGTTTGCAAGTTTCCAGCGAATGGAGTGTAGAACGCCCGTCTCGAATGATCAATAGATGTTAAAGAGCTATTAAGCCAAACTAAAAAATCTGTTGTGAACATCACACGACTTTCCTTATCTATATAAAAAGAAGAAAGTATTGTAATGGGCTGAAATTTTTGATGTCGAGTTTTCAATACAAAAACACGTTTTGAAGTCCCCAGAGCGGATATACAATTATATATTACACTTTTTGATATATAGGGTGCGGCAATTAGTTCTCCCACATTTAAAAGGGCTAGTAAATAAAAACGAAATGAGATATATGAAAAATTATTTTGTATTCTGAAAGCTTGTGTATTCTAGTTTTTTTTATCTATGTTTTGTAAATAATGTCGTCCAAATGACGGTCTTGGCGAGTGATGCACATTTGGAGTCTTTCGCGGAAGTTTCCATGACTTTCGTCAGCATATCAACATCAATTTGGATGAATAGCCACCAAGTTTAAAGTTCTAGCTATTACCGTTCTCATTTTAAGCAGGATAGGTATTTAGGAGCAACTCGAAAACAATTGACACACTTGTGTAAAACTCTGAAGAAACAGATACCTATCTGATGACAGAGAGTTGAAGTTCAAAAGTTTATTCAGTAGAGTCGTTGCAAGAATCCTCTTTTTTTGATAGCGTTCAATCAATGTTTGATAAGAGAACAAATGCAATGAATTCGATGCATTTGAATGCATCTTGAACTAACAATGACTTACGATAGGAAAATTTTTCAATTTGGCGACTCCACCGCTTTAATGGCGAAATAAATTTGCTCAAAAGCAGTCACCGATTGGTCACAAGAACACTCAACACCCAGTCAAGAAACGATACATTGAGTCGACTGATTGCTTCAATCATCTCTTCAAATTTTTCAAATGTCTCATCGACTTTTTTTACACATAACCAGAAATTCACGTTTCTTTTCAGTTCTTTTAGATAAATCAAAAGCTCTTTGCATTCGTGCAAATAAACGACCTCTAGTAGCAACTGGAGTGTTCAATTGTTGTTCTTTAGTTAATTGAGACATATTGACAACAAGAATAAAAAATAAAAAAAAGTTGATGATAATAATTACCTAATGTAATTAAAAAAAAAGTACCTAATGATAATAATTACCTAATAATAATAATAACCCCTATAATTATTTACCGAAGTTGAAATCGATTCAAGATATCAACATGAGTTATCAGAAGAAAAAATGATGAGAGATCAAGATAAAGAGAATACTTTGTGATAAACTAGACTGTAACCAAAATATTTCTTTTTAAAGCCATCACTCAAACTAGGTGTAAAACAGAGACCCATGCTAAGGTAATCATAAAAGGATATTAGCGTAACATAAGTACATACCTACATACAGACAGAGTTACTTTCGCATTTATATATTAGTATGGATTAGTGATAACAATTAAAAAGAGAAAAAAATCAAGTCATTTATCACTTGTTGATCTTGTTTTCAAAAAGAAAAACATCGTTATCAAAGTTACTTATCACTTGTTATCTTGTTTTCAAAAAGAAAAAAATCGTTATGAAAGTAACTTATCACTTGTTGATCTTGTTTTCAAAGAGAAAAAATCGTTATCAAAGTTACTTATCACTTGTTGATCTTGTTTTCAAAAAGAAAAAATCGATATCAAAGTTACTTATCACTTGTTGATCTTGTTTTCAAAAAGAAAAAATCGTTATCAAAGTTACTTATCACTTGTTGATCTTGTTTTCAAAAAGAAAAATATCTTTATCAAAGTTACTTATCACTTGTTGATCTTGTTTTCAAAAAGAAAAAAATCGTTATCAAAGTCACTTATCACTTGTTGATCTTGTTTTCAAAAAGAAAAAAATC
>CM022882.1:6958551-6977055 GCA_012654025.1 Pachypsylla venusta | reverse complement strand
TATGTATGTATGTTACGCGATACAAGCCACAATTTTCATCCGATTTTGACGAACTTTGGTATACATGTTTAGGGTATGAAGGAAATTTGCTGTATAGTTTTTGGGGGCCCAATATTGTGTTTTTTGAAAATGATTTTTATCTTTTTAGTGGTTTGTTATAGAAACGTAAATTTTGATATGTGATAGCTGGTGTTAAGGGCTTTTCGATTTTGAAAAATTTGGGGTATTTTTTTTTTATATTTGATTGAGATGTTTTTTTCTATTAATGACTACAACACTAACGTGAACAACTGATCATCTTGATCCACTAGTGTAATCGCCTCCCCTCTCCCCACCACAAAATGAAATCCGCAGAGAATAGAAGCTTACTTCAGGTTGAAGGGTTAGTAGATGAAAATATCTTCTCGCTTGATCCAATGATATCTCCCTTGCCATAGTAATACTTGCGATACTCTGTTGTAAAGTGTAAATGTGACGCGCCATTTTGTTTATGTCACCTGAAATTTTTAAAACAATTTTTAATATCTCTATTACAATAAATATATTGGAGATGTTAAGCCAAATAAAAAAAAAAAAAAACAAAAAAAAAACAATGAATATAAAAATGTAAATAAACATATTTTTGTGTTGTTATGTCATAATTTTAGAAGACATCATAGCATTACAAGATATTTTTAACAATCACTCCAATATCACTTAGATATACTGCAACAATATTACTTCATAATGTTATTAGTTGTCATGTCGCTATTATCTTAGCTACTCAATTGTCTTCAGGAGGCTGAGTTAAATCCAAACACAATCAGATCAAGTAGAAAACTCGTTTTTCAAATTTTCAACCCCCACCAAGATTCGAGCCCAGTACCTCCCTGGAGTGGGATGAACATCCTGCCATGGAGACATTATTACAATTAATATTTTTTTAAAACTTTTCTCTCCCAGTGTTTCTTATAAGACAGCTAACAATTTTTGATCTGATCTTGCTCATGAGTTGAGTACTTAATATTATAAAATTAACCCCTTCAGTCCTAGTGTTTCCCATAAATTCACACTTACTCTGATCAATTCTGGTCATATGTTAAATAGTTAACCATGATATTAACCCCTTCAGTCCTACCTAATGTTTCCAATCATTGAATACTTAACATTAATATCTTAGAATTAACCCCTTCTGTCCTATTGTTCCACATGACTCTGATCAATTCTAGTTATACGTTGAATATTTGACATTATTATCTTGGAATTAATCCCTTCTGTCCTATTGTTCCACATGACTCTGATCAATTCTAGTGATATGTTGAATACTTGACATTAATATTATAAAATTAACCCCTTCTGTCCTAGTGTTCCCCACAAAACTAATACTTACCCTGATCAATTCCAGTGTTATATTATGTTGAATACTTGACATTAATATATTAGAATTAACCCTTTCTGACCTAGTGTTCCCCATGGAACTCATACTGAGTCTGATCAATTCTAGTCATATGTTGAATACTTGACATTAATATCTTAGAATTATCCCCTTCTGTCCTAGTGTTCCCCAGGAAACTCATACTTCTGATCAATTCTAGTCATATGTTGAATACTTGACATTAATATCTTAAAATTAACGCCTTCTGTCCTAGTGTTCCCCATGAAACTCACACTTAGTCTGATTAATTCTAGTCATATGTTGAATACTTGACATTAATATCTAAGAATTAACCCCTTCTGCCCTTGTGTTCCCGAGGAAACTCATACTTACTCTGATCAATTCTAGTCATATGTTGAATACTTGGCATTAATATCTTAAAATTAACGCCTTCTGTCCTAGTGTTCCCCATGAAACTCATACTTACTCTGATCAATTCTAGTCATATGTTGAATACTTGACATTAATATCTTATAATTAACGCCTTCTGTCCTAGTGTTCCCCATGAAACTCACACTTACTCTGATTAGTTCTAGTCATATGTTGAATACTTGACATTAATATCTTAGAATTAACCCCTTCTGTCCTAGTGTTCCCCAGGAAACTCATACTTTGATCAATTCTAGTCATATGTTGAATACTTGACATTAATATCTAAGAATTAACCCCTTCTGTCCTAGTGTTCCCCATGAAACTCATACTTACTCTGATCAATTCTAGTCATATGTTGAATACTTGACATTAATATTTTCGAAATAACATCTCCAATTCCTTCAAATATATATTTCGATTTTTCTATTTGTAAACAAGATGACATTGCTTCGTCTAATATCGACAATACTCGTGATAATTCGATAACTTTTGGTTCAATATAGACATTATTTTTTTTCGGTAATAAATAATGAAAACATTGAACTCGGACTTCAAGATGTAATACTAACACACAGGTGTTGGCTAAAGATAGAAAATCTTGAGAGACTTCATTTAGATTCGTAATGATTGATGATTGAGATAGATTGGGTGAGCTTGGCTGAGATTGAGGAGAATTTGCATGGGTTATCAATATATGTGGAATGTTTAATGAATATGTTTGATTTATTAATTGTAATAAACGCAGCGAGAACCACTCCTGAAAAATAAATTGATATAAGCTCGTTAAATGCGGATACTTTATAAACCAGTGGATCAAGATGATCAGGTGTTCACGTTAGTAATGTAGTCATTTATAGAAAAAAATAATCAAATTTAAAAGAATCATAAAAAAAAAAAATATACTTGGCCCCCAAAATTTTAAAATCGAAAAGCCCTTAACACCAGCCATAACATATCAATATTTTACGTTTCTACAACAAACCGCTAAAAAGATAAAAATTATTTTTAAAAAACACAATATTGGGCCCTCAAAAACTATAAAGCAAATTTACTTCATGTCTTAAATATGTATACCAAATTTCGTCAAAATCGGATGAAAATTGTGGCTTGTATCGATTATTACGCTAAATAATCACTAACGTTCACAACGTAGAACTTTAGAAAAAAGAAGAAGAGGTAATGACATGTAAATGTATGTTTCTTTGTGTTATTATGTCACAATGTTTGCGGGCATCATAGCATTACAAGATATTTTCAACATTCACTACAAGATTATTTAGCGTAAGCTACACTTTAACAATATTTACCTTATAATGCTACCACTTGGCGCTATTACCATAGCTACACAAAAACTTCCATAAACATAATGTACTTCCAATAGCTGGATAAAATCGACCAGGATAGGGGCCAGCATTTCACCCACAAATAAAAAAAAATATATAACTAATACCTACCTGATTTGATAAATTAAGGAAATGAAAAAGAAGAAAATTCATCAGAATCAGACAAGGCGTTCGAGCGTCATTGTGGATCGGACATCATAGGTTAACAGCCGTGGGGCTGGTTTGCAACAACTCACCATGAATTGTTGATACTGAAGAATCCTTACGGATAATGCAGTAGCTTCTCCTTGCTTTCTGCATGGGAATGGAAAAGATATCGTTTCCGAACCTGATGAACGGACATTTAAAAAAAGAATTGTAAATTTAAAAATTTGTCTCAGTCCGTTCGGTCACTTGCTTACCATTCTTTCTTGCAGCTGGGCCAAACACTTGAGTTGATTGACGTCCGATATTATTTCATGGGCACTGATTCCACTGCCTCCCAAATTGGTTGCAACTTACCATACTTTCTTGCAGCTGGGCCAAACACTTGAGTTGATTGACGTCCGATATTATTTCATGAGCACTGATTCCACCGCCTCCCAAATTGGTTGCAAGAATTTCTGCTTCCTTAATATTTCTCTCTCGAATTGCATCAGGACTCTCCTCTACTGGATTTGATAACTTTCGTTTTCTTCTTGAGGCTTCCAATTCCAACCAATTTGGTAAAGATCTAGAATGACAATCAAAATTTATGATCATTAACTTTCTATCAATGACTCAGCAATAACAATTGCTAACCAACTACCAAGAACTGTGAGGAAAACTATTAGCAACACATATCTACCACTGTTGTATGAAAGGCATCTTCTTGGTGATACACCCTGCAACGCTAACTACAAATCCCTATTCCAAAGAATATATGCTAACACAGTGGGCGATATCATTGAAAATTACCACCTGAAAAGAGTTCTTAGCACAAACATAATACCTGAGGTAGATGACTCTGAAAAATCCTTACCCAGATCTACCCCAGCTCAGCTTCGCTCTGGCTGGTGTAAAATTTTACAAAACTAAAAGGCCAGAATAGATCCCACAGAATGTGATCTTTACACACCATGCCAAGCGAAGACTCACGATGTACACCACTTATCCGAATGTCCAGCGATTCCAAATCCTACAAATCTAGACCCAACATCCCTCTGTACGAATCCCGTGTGAGTGGCTGTATTCCTTGACCTTGAAGTGATGTGACCAAGATGTAGACGCAAACGTTAACAACAACATCATTAAATTACTCAAAATGGTTGATTCTTTGATTTGTGTGTGGAATGGCCCTCAAAATGGTTGGTTCTTCACACCGAGGCTACCCGTGCCCTGAAGAATTCTGTTCCACCCATCAAAAATTCATCACAGCGTTACAGGATTATTTTTTTCTTTCATCTCTTATTTACTAATTTTATCCTATACCTAACATTACAACTTTGTGGCATCTCATATTTTTTTTTATTATTTTTTATGTAGGTAACTATTATTTTTTATTATTTTTTATGTAGGTAACTAGGTATGACGATGAGGAATATAAAAACGCGTACAGAAGAACATTTTGCGGCAGTACGCAACAACAAACCCGACTTTAAAAATCGTCTTATGTCTTCATCTTTGAGCCAGGCGGCGCTACAAATTCGTTTATCTTCTTATACTACCTTAAAAATCGGCTTATGTTCATCTTTGAGCCAGACGGCGCTACAAATTCGTTTATCTTCTTATACTTACTTTAAAAATCGACTTATGTCTTCATCTTTGAGCCAGGCGGCGCTACAAATTCGTCTATCTTCTTATACTTACTTTAAAAATCGACTTATGTCTTCATCTTTGAGCCAGGCGGCGCTACAAATTCGTTTATCTTCTGGATCTGGCTGTACAATACCTCTGTACGCGGCTTGACACGTTTCTTTGAAGACATGAAGTACCGAAATGAGTATGTTGTACAGATCGATTGTGTGGTTCGGTAAGGCCTCAATGAGCTGCAGAAGTAAACATGAACACAAAAAGTTAATTTGTTGGGTGTCTAATGTAAAGGCGCACCCAACATTTTCATTCGGGGGGGGGGGGGTATACCTAAAATATATTAGGGCTACCAATTTGGTAGCCTTAATATATTTTAGATATTTTGGTGAAATTTTGTGTCTTTCTTTAATGTAGTCATATCCCTAAAATCTCCAGTCAGGTGCGGTCAAAACATGGGGTGGGGGTAGAAATTTCTGGGATATTGAGGGTAGGTTTATTTTGGTACAGTTATATTTAACCCTAAAATTGCCAGTCTGGTCCGGTCAGAACATGAGCGAGAGGTGAAGTTTCAGTAATTTGTTCTACAGAGGTTAAACGGTGAGGAAGCTATATTGACGTATATACCTGCTAACCGGGTGAAAGGTAATACTGGGATCGATCACTGTATGCGCATAAAAACTTGAATATTTTGGCTTTTGATTCGGGGGGGAGGGGGTCTGTGTCAAAAACCACTGCTCTGAGTAATTTATCTGAATCGACGTTGTCTAATAATTTCCTGAGGGTGAAATCCTCGCGGGCCGAGTCCAACCTGAAAGCTGATGGTGTGAAAGAACACAGAAAGCAACTCTGTAATATCATTATGTTTGTAACTATTGTGTTACTGTCGTAAAATTATATTACAGTGTTTGGCATGATTCTGGGGGCCCATGTCAATTATCAGCCTCCAAGAACGGATGTATGATGACAATTAAAAATATAAGCAGTATACTAAAACTTATCTGGAGCTGCTGCCTCATACATCTGGCTACCATTGGACACGATGATGGCACTATTGATTGGGTGATCAACTTTAGCAGTAGACTACAACCTATCTGGAGCTGCTGTCTCATACATCTGGCTACCATCGTGTCGATGATGTCACTATTGATTGATTGATAAACCTTAGCAGTAGACTGCAACCTATCTGGATCTGCTGTCTCATACATCTGGATACCATCGGACACGATGATGCCACTATTGAATGATTGATAAACTTTAGCAGTAAACTACAATCTATCTACAGATGCTGTCTCATACATCTGGCTACAATCGGACACGATGATGCCACTATTGAATGACCTACCTGTTTTAGTTCTTGTAATTTTTCATCGACTCTAACAACACTCTGTAACAAAGGTTTGGGTAACTCCAGTGCGGAGTTCTGTTGAACAGATGTTATTGATCTCCAGGCATCTGAACTTTTTGTAATACTATCAATACTGCTAAGAAGATTCTTCTGATATTCTCCAAGAAATATATCTTTAACGTAATTATTGATGAATACACTGAGTGCGCATGTGCTGTAATAAAGAAAAGGATACAGCCTTGGATTAGAAAGACTTAAAAAGAATACTTCCAAGGCACCCAAGCTGATGCCAGTCGTAATACGTGGCAAAGCATTTTAAATTAGTGTGAACACATTACACCTAGTAGCCAAGCATTTTAAATTAGTGTGAACACATTACACCTGGTGGCAAAGCATTTTAAATGAGTGTGAACACATTACACCTGGTGGCAAAGCATTTTAAATTAGTGTGAATACACTACACCTGGTTGCAAAGCATTTTAAATTAGTGTGAACACATTAAACCTAGTGGCAAAGCATTTTAAATTAGTGTGAACATATTAGATCTGGTGGCAAAGCATTTTAAATTAGTGTGAATACATTACACCTGGTTGCAAAGCATTTTAAATTAGTGTGAACACATTACATTCATGAACAGCATTGCATGCATGTGCATGACTTGGACTTAAATTACTTGCAGATGGAACTACAATGGCCGACCAACTGACAAGAATGGGGTTCGCAACAGCCCGTGATCGGTCTAAGCGCGACTGAGGTCAGAAACTTCATCGAAGGGTGGGTACTCTAAAGCCACCTAGAACGGTGGAGGGTCATGCTACAGGGATTTTCCGGGAACCTTACGATCGAAATCCTGGCCCTCATCAGTCGAAAAAATATCAGATTAGCCACAGGCCTGATTACTTGTCACTGTGGTCTAAGAAAACACCCACACACTATTGGCTTCCATCAGGACCAGGTTATGTGTAGACTCTATGGGGAGTATGAGGAGACTGCTTCTCACATCATTTTTGACTGCAACTCCCTACTTGCGTGGAGACTGAGCATGGGGCAGCTACAACCCAGGCTCATCATCCACGAAAAATACCTAGCCAAAAGGCTGATAAAGCTTGCTCAGATCTTTGGCCTTAACTAGACAAACAGACTACTTTCCAAGCACAAAAAGCCCTGTTGAGGTTTAGGTGTAGGGGCTCATATAGCCCTAAAGAGGAATCTAGCTCACGAATATACGAACTACATATCATCAACAAGGGATGAATAGAGTGTTGTTCACTAGATAATGGAGTAACACCCTATATTAAACTACGTCGGTAGCTCAGTGGTTAAGCGCTTGCCTGGTGAACAGGAGGGCGTAGGTTCAATCCCCAGCAGAGGCAGACTTTTTTCTTCATTAATTTGAGTATATGGCCCAAAAAGAAGAGCTCTAATATTTAGGTGGTAGAAAATGCCTCAGGCATTAACCTCGCCCAGTGGTAACCTTCCACTCAAGAGTCTATTTTTCTTTTTTTTTATTACCTGGACGGTGAATTGATTAAAGTTTCAAAGTCTTCGATCATTCGACAAAGTGGGGAGTAGATATGTACGATATGATAAGGATCTGGTTTACAAAGGCAGAGCTTTTGTTTCTCGTCTACAAATACGCCTTTGTTGGGTGAGCTGAAACTGTTTACGTTGGAATGCTCAAATTTGAAAAGAACCTGGAATTTGAAAAAAAACATTTTTTCTCTTCTCGAAATGAAGTTTCGGGTACTCAGCTAGTACATATTATACATTTTCTGTCTGTTCGTGATAAACTCAAAAAACACCTAATGGATTTTAATGCTATTTTTGCCAATTGACAGAGTGACTCCCAAGGAAGGTTTTACGTGTACAAAAAAAAAAAAAAAAAAAAAAAAAAAAAAAAAAAAAAAAAAAAAAAATCACAAATGTCGGCCGTTTTTTAGTTACGGCAGATTTTTTTTCTCTCTCTCCAAAGTTTCCGAATTTTGGCCAATATGATAAGATTTGTTGCGACAACATATCAACTCAAATCTGTTTTTTTCCCAGCATAATGTGTGCTACAACAACAATAAGTAAAAAATCTAATATACCTTCTTATTATTTTTTACAACTGGTTTTTTCCTAGCATATAATGTGTGCTGAAACAACAATAAGTAAAAACTCTAATTTCCTTACCTTCTTATTATTTTTTACAACTGGTTTTTTCCTAGCATATAATGTGTGCTGCAACAACAGTAAGTAAAAACTCTAATTTCCTTACCTTCTTATTATTTTTTACAACTGGCTTTTTCCTAGCATAATAGCTTGACAAATCATCAATATCATTTTGTAATAAATTTTGATTCCCAGATATATTCCCACTCGTGGTCGTCGCCGTCGTTGTACATCCAGTTTTTTGAATATCTAAATAATCAATGAGAACCAGTTGCAATACTTTCTGTACACAATTCCATATGGTGTTCTCACTATACAATTGTAATACTAAATTATTTTTCTGCTGAATATATTTCAATATGATATGTTTATGTACATGGAGAACACATTTGAATTGTTCTATCAATATGGTCAATAGTTGTATTAATATTTGTGATGATTGGTTCGATGATGCAGACGATATGGATTCAATATTGTTTGATGCAATCATGTCGCGTGTTGTTTGAATAATTAAACGAAAGAATTCAGATTCCATGTCGTTCTTAATTTTCTGGAACATAAAAATCAAAATAGTAGAGATGGTGTCATGAGTGATTAATTAACTCAAATGAGACATATCATTTTGCTGAGTCATTGACTCATGAATCACAATACGATTGCAATGGAAACATATTCATTTTACTACAGGGAGAGAGAGAGAGAGAAAAAAAAAAATAATAAAAAAAAAAAATGCAGAGTGAGAGAGAGCAGCTGTGGGCAAGTGAAATAGAAAGAGACAGGTATGTGTGGTCTCTTCGTGTGTTGATTATGGAATTATCCTATTGGCTACTTCAAGGTTATTCCTTATTTGTTTTGTTTCTTCTTCTTCTCTTTGATCGATGGTTCGTAATTCAAGAAAGCTCGCACAAAAGAGAATGCACATAAGTCATTCAACTGATTGTGCTTATATGAGCTAGATCTAGATCCATTTGATTATGAGTCATTGAGTGAGTCATAAAAATGATTAGATCATTTTACTGAGCGATTCATTAGTGATCTAATCATTCAAACGACTCATAACTCACATCTGTACAAAATAGTAAATATTTTATTAAGGTGCTCTCAGAAAATCGCAACCTTATCTATCTTATTGCACAGAAAACATCTTTGCATATATACAAGGGAAAACAAATACATATTTTCTTATGGGAAGCTCGCAGGTCAAGCAATTTGCAGACTTGTAAAACAACCAGTGTATTTGTTTTTTCTTTCGCATATATGTGCTATGCGATAAGCTATGTATGTATGTGGCTGTCTGCGTGCACACCAAGATTCCAAAATAAAAGAATCATAGTTGAGTCGGCTCATACAAAAACGTTATCACTCATAAGCTCTCTACCAAAATTAATTTTTGATGGAAATTGAATCTCTGAGTGTTCGTAAACAATTCGGAGATCAACAAAAATCATCTATTTTGAACTTTGAGCTTTTTCTCAAATCTTCCAAAATTATTCAATTAAAAAGTTAAATCTCTAAATAATTGAAATTTCGCTATACCTACGATTTTCATTTCCACACATTTTTTGAATTTTTACTTTCTCTTCCTATAGAAGATAAAGTATTGTAATCGTGCAGAAATTTTGGACATTTTTTACAGTTACGATGATTATACCAAAAATAAATTTCCTCCCCTAAAAACATTTTTTGTGTATTTAATATTAACGACAGAATTCCAAAATATCTTCTTTTTTGTCAAAAAGAAAACTATTTCCAATTTGAAAAAAAATGGCTTGAATTGAAAATAAATAAGTATAAAGCCTGCGCCAATTACTCTTTGAATACATCAGTTCCCATTAGATCTCTGAAGTTAAGAAACGTCCAGCGAGCTTTTGCTAGGAAGGTGACCATGTAGATTTGAGCCCTTGTGATGCTGGGTATGCCCGGCCAAACCAGGCTAGGTGGAGTCAATAAGGGTACCTGGTTGTTAAATGTACATTAAGCTAAAAATAGATATTACTTTCTTCTTAAGCCCTTGTGATGCTGGGTATGCCCGGCCAAACCAGGCTGGGTGGAGTCAATAAGGGTAGCTGGTTGCTGGTTGTCAAATGTACATCAAGTTAAAAGTAGATATCACTTTTTTCTTAAGCCCTTGTAATGCTGGATATGCCCGTCCAAACCAGACTGGGTGGGGTCAATAAGGGTAGCTGGTTGTTAAATGTACATTAAGCTAAAAGTTGGTTGGTTTCTAATGCTAGAAATTGACGACTATTTCATTTTTCTTCTGGCCTTCCAGTGTTTTCCGGTTATATTATTTTGATCTGAAAGGGATGGACAGACCAAAATATGTTCACCATTCATGTCTGCTTGTTAGGTACATAATGGACAGATTGGAGAGTTTCTACAGCCTATTCTGTGGAGGTGCTGGGCTAGGCAGTCATGACCCGTCATAAGTCTTAGTTTGGCAAACTGCTTCTTTACGTGGGAGAGCAGGGATTATGTTTGGGTTTACTGTGAGGTCTTTCCATCTCTTCTCTTGTGATATCTAGCTAAAAGTAGATATCACTTTTTTCTTAAGATCTTGGGATGCTGGAAACATACAAACCAGATGCTGGAAACATACAAACCAACATTGACTAATATTAAACCATTTAATAAACTAATATTAAAAATTAGATATTTTAATTTCATNTAATCAATATATATATATATATAAATCACATTTATTTCAAAATTCGAGAAATATTTATTTTACCTCCATAGCATCTGGTAATTTGTTAAGGAGCATCAAACTTTCAATCAATATTTTAATGAAGTGAGGAGAATCTAGTTCGGGATCCACCACTGTAAGATCCTCATCGACTGTTACCTCCTTGTCACCAGAACAATCAACAGTATTGACTTCTAAAATTTTACATTTTGCTAATCTTTGTGACGCCCTTTGTTCTGAACTTCTCTGAAATGAATAATCCCGACCTGAACTTTGTCTTTTGAAAGTTGGAACGATATCTTTTGTAGACACGACATAAATGTGTTTGGTGAGTTCTTGCACCAGAGTTGTGTGAAGTTGCTGTGAACAAGACAAAACATAATCTTTAGAATTTTTGTAAAGTAGAATTTAGTTCCAAGTGTTTTTATTTAATTCAGGTCCTAATTTTTTTCAGCCTAAAAAAAAAGGTTACGGAACAATGGGGATATTGTCCAGTGTTCCAGTACACTGGACAACATCAAAGATTGTGGCATGGTAGATGTAAGGAAGGCAGCGTCGGTCGACCCCCAAATAGAATTGGGAAAGGTTGAAGTAAAAGAAGAAGAAGACAATAACAATTTCAATTTTCTACACAAGTCCTTTTCATTTTGCAGTTCATTCGAATTTTATTTAATCCATTTTTCTGTTTTGTTTAACTTTTCTTTTTTTCATTTTAGATTTTTTAAAAAAATATGAGGGGTGGGGTATTTTGATTCCCAAAATTGTAATGTGTCAGCTGTTAATAAAGAATCCGGAAATACAATAAATAATTAATAATAATAATAATCGTCTCGCTGGAGAACGTAAAACAGAAAATGGAACGGACTTGTCAAGCCAAAAATAATAAACCATTCGCTCGGCCCGAGGTAATCCGCCTTGCTGGCAGAGGTTTTCTATTGCTGGAAGTGTTTCTGTTCAGAAATATCTGCAGAACACCGAGGCAGGGAAGCCTCTGGCAACATATCACGCAAAGAAAAGAAATGTTATTAGTCTTCTTCTTTTACTTCAACCTTTCCCAATTCTATTTGGGGGTCGACCGACGCTGCCTTCCTTATTTCTAATAAGGAAGGCAGATCTTTCATGTTGTCCAGTGTACTGGAACACTGGACAACATCCCCAATCTTCCGTAACTCTTCTTTTTTAGGCTGACAAAAATTAGCACCTGAAGCAAAATACTTTCGGCGTGATATGTTCTGATTGAAGCAAAACAACCCTATTACCTTGTCATAGACCGGTAATAGGGTAAATACCGCAAAAGCGAGAAGTAAGTGGACAATAATAATAATAATAATAGTCCTTATTTATACTGCCCGAATAGAACTGAAGAGTCCTTTGACATCGGCAGTTTTATGGGTGCTATTATTATGTGTTAAATATCTCAAATTAATGAGGATAATATTCCATGGGGTGGTTGGGTTTGAACTAACGCCCTACTGTTTACCAGTCAGAGCGTCTTACCATTACAACATCAACCCAAAATCGGATATGGATCATGGATCTATAGATACTTTGCCATGCACCCAGTCCTATAAATAAGTCACTCAAGATATTTCTATTGGACTACTTCTTAAAAGTAATTCACCTGTTTCTTGTTGTGTAACTCCATTCTTAATTGCTTCAATGCTTCAACATGTTGCAAACTTCCCTCACAATTTGATATTGATGAAATGAGCAATCGAGTTGCACTCAAATATTGTTTTTTATTTATATGTGCATTGACTTTACTCGGCATTTCCTTGATTTGTTCTCTGAAAAGTTTTTTTAAAAAAATATTATTTCAGAAAATTGGAATACAGAAATAGAACGATACTCGGGAGTTCTTTGAATGTATATGTATAACACATTTTTTATTATTATTATAATTATTTCGTACATATCTCCAACTGGTTCCAAAATAAATTTAACAGACAGCGTCTATGGCCCGTTGAATACACCAGTTCCCGTTCAATCACTGAAGTTAAGCAACCGTCCAGCGAGGTTGGTAAGGTCAATGTGGGTAGCTGGTTTACGAGTTTCTAGCAAATGAATGATCAATAGATGTTAAAGAGACGTTAAGCCAAATTAAATATATATATATATATTTAACTTTTCTACTTAAAATGGATTACCTCTAAATAAATGTTATTTTAAATAAATGTTTTGTCGAAAAGTAATACTCAAGAGTCGACTAGAGAAGTCTGTTTATTAGGTGACGGTCCTAAGCCCGTGTAAAGGTTTGGTGTTAGGAAGGGCATCCAGCCTGTAAGAAGCTCTACCTCAAATCAAAGATTATCAGCAAATTACAGTTACTACACATTGATACTATGAGACGAAAGCGAGGGTTACCGTGCCAGGAAAGAATACAGCTAAAGAGAATTAAGGAAGGCAACGTTGACCCCAATAGAAATGGCAAAAGGTGAAGTCAAAGAAGAAGATGAAGATGTTTAAAAACTGTTTGCTTTTAAAAATGTCTCAAGATACATACATTTCCTCTAGCAACTGAATCATATGTTTGTGTTCAACGCCTTCCAGCCACAACTTTTTCAACTCCTCATGTCTACAGCTTAACAATATTTTACACGCTTGGAGATTTTCTCTTACAATGGTGATTCTTTCTTTGGAGTTATTAACTAGTGAAGACAATTTGGCGAAGAGCTGAAAATAGAATTTATTTGGTGACATCATTTTGTTGTTATTGTATTAGCGACAGACAACAAATGATGGTGGATTAATTGTTGCTCGTTGGGGTTTAATCAGCCTCAGTAGCTCAGTTGGTTCAGGCGGTGGATTCGTGACCAGGAGGCTGTTGGTTCGAATCTAACTTCATCCCCGCTGCAGGCCACAGTAGATCTAAATAAAGTCGCAGTGATAATTGCAGTCTCAATAGAGACCTGCAACGAATTTCATAATTATTGGGTTGAATCTCCAAATAAAGGACGGCTTGAAAATCTTTTGGTTTCTTCCACAGGTCTCTAAGGTGGTGACTGTGATTGTATTTGGAGATGGTATTTTGGATGTTTATAGTCATCATCTAGATTCTTAATAAATCAAAAGCACAGTTGGTATACTGACTGACGGATAGTCAAGGTAGCACCACGATGGCTAAACCGAAAAACTAAAGGTTAGAGCCATAAAATTATGTGATTTTGTAGCAAATTTAGTTTGTAGCAAGTTTAGTACTATATAGTGAACCTAAAGTTGATAGTTTACGAGCTATTTAGGACAAACCGAAAAAGGGATTTCAAATTCAAAATGGCGGCCTGATGTTCAACTTCCCATCCATGAGTTTTTTGTGTATTTTTCAAATGTAGGCCTAAGGGCCAAACATTTTTTTTTTTTTTAAAAAAAAAAAAAATCTTTTAGTATGTTATTGGCACAAAGACCTTTTAGTGGTACACTTTAACTGTCTAAATGGAAAGAGATATTAAAAATATGACTGCTATTTTCACCAAAACAATACCCAAAATCTTCAGGAAAAATAAGAATTTCACTATATCATGATTCGCATACCAACCATGGCAGATTTACCGATATTTGTAAAAAAAACTTACAGCCACTCAAAAAGACGCATGCAAAGTTATGTCACAAATTACTTATGAAATTTAATTTTCAAAATATTCTTTGGCCAGATGTAGATTGGTGAGACGCCAGCCACATTATCAAGTAGACTCCTAAATGCCATCTCTCATTACTCTTTTGAAAAAAAACAAAAGTTTTATGCTAACATAACCAACCTGCATTATATGTGTAAGGTCTTCATGGTGAGTTGAGACATATTCTTCAATTTGTTTATCACTCTTTTTATATTCCTTTTCTAACTTTGCACGTTCTCTGTCCCTTTGCTCATTGGATTCACTCGCAGATAAAGTACGAATTACTGACATAAGTAAACCACTCTGAAATAAAAAAAAATAATAATTATTTTGACATTTTTAATCAGATGAGTTTCTTCGAGACGGGAGATTCACCCTCAATTCGTTGGAAACATACAAACCAAAATTACCAGGGCACAAATATACGAGGTCACCCACTGGGTAAAACTTTGCCGGGCGTTGCTTAATTTTAGTGAGCTAACAGGAACTGCTGTATTCAACGTAACATGGAACATGGACGCTGGCTTCAGATATATTTGAAACAAGTATATCATCCAGAGTTCCAGGGCATACAAGATGTCTACAGACAGCCACATATAAAAAAAAATCGTTATGAGGCTGAATGCACCAGAAAACATCCAATGACGGACGTGACACAGTGTTCCATACCAATTTTCATGGAAATGGGACAAGATATTCGAGAGTTATCGTATAACTAAGACACAGACAAGCAGTCGTTTAGAAAAGGGTGAGGTTAAAACCAGTTCTCACTTCGCTCAGTCTAATTTTTAACGGTGCCGGTGATACTATACGTTTAAGATTTTTTTTTTGTTTTCAGTGGGAGGTGAAAGTAGATCTTAGGAAACCAATCAACTTCTGAGTATTATTTAAAAGTGTACATTAAAAAAACTTAATTCACATTGATTTGCTTTTTAATGATGGGCAGTAATTATAAAATACTCAACTTACAGTTTCTTTGGGGGGTTTTACACCCCTCGGAGGTTTCGTTGGTGGTGATGCCATAGTGCCACAAATACTGACTGTCACTTTATATGTTTAACAACTAAATTATTGAATTTAGAAAGAGGACGAATAATAAATAAACATAACCAGCAAAAAATATAAAAATACGAAACAGACTTCTAAAAATTAAAAATTACAATTTTTTCCGATTTCAACTTTGCCTGATAAGAAATTTTGATAATGATTTGTTTACAAAAATAAGAGTATTCGACTCCGGGCAGAATTTGAGGATGAATCCAAACTTTAACGAAAAATAAACTCTAATTATATTTATAATTCCCCAACTTGAAAACGCTAGGCTACATTTTTACCTCAGTGCCTGGCTTAAAAATTGAAAAATAAATTTTTTCAATTTTATTAATTGGTGAGATGTGAGATGGTGAGTTCATTCTCCTTAGTTCTTAATGATCCCTAATTTCTGCTTGAAGTCTTCAGGGGTATTTTATTATATTTGATCAACAAGAAAAATCCCTTTTGACAAAATCCCACCACTTTTAATCCCCTGGTATACTTATATATTTCCCTTTTTAATCTATCTATCTATACTTACAAAACGCAAAGCCCAGTAGGTAAACTGATTCACTGATTGACTGATAATCAACGTAACTCTAAATGGCTTCAGATAGAGACGTGAAATTTGGCACACAGATCCCTTTTAGTATGAAGTTGCGTAATAAGAAAGGAAAAAATCGAAAGTTCAAGTGGAAGCAAGTTACTGCCAAAAATGATGCCCTTTAGGGGATTTCTTTGCAATTGTTTTCTGGGCAAACTAAATATCTATTAAAATAAAAACAATTAATACACCGGTAATTTATTTAAATTAAACTTTTAACTTGAGAATTTAGTTAGCAAGAATAGCAACTTGTAAACATAAAAAATGGGAAAAATCCTGCGTGTCTGAAAATTTCCCGTTCCTGTCCAGGATTCTCTGTGATATGCCGCACTCAAATATTGGGGTCTTACACCGTGGAGATTTGTTGAGGTGACTTTTTCTATTTTTTTTTTTAAAACTCGCTTTTTTATTGGCCGTCATGGATCCATGTTGGACGGCTGTACAATGCACATACGCAATAGAGGCATGGCGGTAAAAAGGTCTCCTAACCTAATTGGTTGAATTGGTTAAAAAAAAATTTTGGATTGCCTCAACACATCTCTCCAGTTACAAATCCAAAATATTGCAGCTCAAAGAAAATTATATTAACCGTTTTAGTCAGTGAATAATAATCAATCGGCGTTTATTTTTTTTTCTGTAAAAAGAACTTCTTTACAAAATGTAATATCAAATATCATCAAGAATCAGGCTTCCCATCGTAGCAGATAGATAATTTCATTCAGGTTTGTTGAATTAATTTTTTTTTCTTCTTCAAACGACTTTTCCACATACCGCAGTTTTACTGAGCTTACATTATCCTGCGTATTGAGTAAATGGATTCGGGTTCGCTCGAGGACAACACACGTGTTCTGTACTCGACCTCATGACGTCATCAGAGTAGGTAGATGTTGATGATTGCAGCAAAACGACAGGGGATGCTATAGATACCTATTTGAGTACCTTAGTTTGGGGAGCTTCACGAAGGTGTTCCAAAAAAAAAAAAAAATCTTTGCTTTTGAACCAAAATATTTATTCGAGATTAGGTTGAACGAAAAGTTCGTCATAATAAATGTTCAAACCAAGTTTCATCTAAATAGGAAAAGGCGCTCGATAGTAGAGAGAGGTCTTGGAATAAAACGGCTTTTAAAGAAAAAACGTGAAATTAAAATTAGGCTGCAGTTCGTTCAATGAAAAATGACCAAACTCTGACGAGAAAATTTTGTTCAGCACAAATCAGCAGGTTTTCTTTTTTCTTGCTCAGAACTTTATGTTATAAACTAACTGCCTGCTAGTGTTTGAAACTTTAAATGGTTCCTTACTCATGGCTTTAAATGGTTCCTTACTTTTGCATAAATTGGACAATCTGACATAGTCGTATACTAACCAAGATACTGTGGATTTGTGTTCCTGAAGGTTTAGGGTACGATTTGGATTTTGTAACAAAAAAGGAGACAAAATAGTGTACAGGGACCCCATAAAAAATATAAAAATTGAAATTATCAAGTTTCCGCCCGATTTATGGTCCGTTTCACGATCGAAAAATCGGAATTGAGATGTACGACTTCGGGATGAAAGAGAAAGTTGAAATTTGATGCAAAAGGTTTCCGCAGTACAAAACAATATGAACACAAAACATCTTTAACTTCACCCTTTCCAAATTCCATTTGGGATTGGGGTTGCTTTCCTTTCTTATACCATGCCACATCCTTTTGTTCGGTGCCTACTCTCTTTAGCTGTACTCTTACCTGGTACGGTAACCCTAGCTTGCCTTTCACAGTATCAATTGAAACTGAGTAGAAACTAGCTTTTTGTTGATGATCTCTCATCATTGTTTGAAACAGAGTTTTTTTTTACTTTTCTTATCCTATAAAAAGGAAAGAATTGTAATTGGCTGAAATTTTCGATGTCGAGTTTTCAATGCCAAAATACGTTTTGGGGTCCCCAGAGCCCAAATCTCGAGTTTCAGCCATTGGTCCGTGTGTGTGTATGTCTGTCTGTCTGTGAACAAGATATCAAGCACGGCAAGTGGTAGAGACTTGAAATTTGGAATGTATGTGAGTTTTATGCCATGAACGGCAAAATAAGCTTTTGGTGGAAATCCGTCGGTCGTTTTATGCCGCTTTTTTCGCTTATCCTGCTTAAAATGAGAACGATAATATCTAGAACGTCATTCCTTGTTTTGCCCTCATCTATGCCA